>JADLZN010005742.1:0-128344 GCA_018155175.1 Sinocyclocheilus anophthalmus | reverse complement strand
TTATATATATATTTTTTTTTTTTTAATTACAAAAATGCATGGCTAAAATATCTAGAAAAGGATTCCTGATATAAATATCCAGATATAGTGTATATAAAGAGCCAATTATTATTAAAAAGTCTAATATCTAAAAGAATGGTGAGTCTACGGATAAGGAACCTGAGATGTTCAAAATTTCAAAAATAATTTACTAAAACGCAGTTGCTTTTGACATTCATAATTATCAAAGTATAAATTAAGGTGTTAAATCATCACCCTAGTACTCTCCTTCTAAAGACATCAGTGTCTCCATCATAACTTTAATCCTAAAACTTTATATGATGACTGAACCCTGAAGCCAGAACATTTGAGACTGAAGAAAAGAATAAAGTATTTTTGTCTATGCAAAGAAACATGCAGAACACCACCCTGTGGCCTACCTTCAGCTCTATTGTAAAACTTTACCAGAGCGTTCCTTCTGCCTACATGCTCTCTCATTCCCCAGGGTGAAAGATTTTAGAAATCCTCGCTTTTATTCAAGGCCACCTGAGACATGCATTAATGAAAGAGTTTTGAAAAGGGGGGATGGAGACCAGGGCTAATGGAGCCAAGCCTGCCCTGCTCTGAGTGTAAGTTTTGTGTGTGTGTGGGGGGGGGGGGGGGGGGGGTGTATATATGAGTGAGATGACTCCACTCTGACAAATTAAGGCCGAGAGATTTGACCTTGAGTCGAGTGTCATTCAAAGTCTTTGCCTCGTAGCTCTCCATTTGAGCTCTGACTTGGTGACATCTTGCTTATTCCAAAAGCAAAATGGATGCTTTGATTCTAGCTCCATAAATACTGTTAAATATTTAAAGTGCATTTCACGTTTTGAAGGGCACGCCAAAAAGAATTATGCTTGGTAAAACATCTACCATACTATAAGTTGCTTGCAAAAATAGAGAAATGTCTTCCTAAACAGTCACAACAGCATTAGCCTCTCTGCTGCCCTCACCAGCTCTGGATCATCCATGTACGACACAAAAAGTCTTCTGGAAAATGAGTTTGGGGTATGTGTATTTTATATTTATTATGTTTAATATTTAATATTTGCATTATTCTCCACCCAGCAAAATAAACCTCCTAAGTGCTCCAAACAAAACTGCTGTCATCTCCTCTGAGGACTGCACACACAGACACACATAGTCTAAGCTTCCTGTCATGTTTACTTGTATCAGAAAGACAGCGATCCACAGAAACTGCCAGGTAAATGAACAACCTCGCCACCCTTGTCAACAAATGTGCAAACGGAAACAGAGAAGGAAGCATGGAGAAAAAGAGAGTGACTCTGAGAGCAAGTGTGCATAACGTACTAAATAATTCACAACAATCAGTAGTAGTGAATTGGAGTAGCATATATCTGCCTCATTTGGGGGGGGGGGTCCATTCTTTTCTCCCTTCATTAACGGACTAATTGTATTTTTCATAATAATCAATTGTCTGAACCATAATTGTGTGTTTTCAAATTCATTCCCGCGGTTAGTTGCATAATTACAGTAATCTTTCTTAATCACGCAGCCTGTCATTGTTTTGTTAGGCCCTGTACAGACACTGTACAGACATTACTAAACAATTATAGATCAATTATATCAAATGTCAAATGATAAAAACAAAAACAAAGTCAAGGGAGTCAGGCTGAGTGCTTCTCAAAGTGGCAGAAAAGGAACTGTGACATCACTTCCTTTGGTGTCTGTCAGTTTCCTCAAACCCCCCTAATAATACTTTTGCTCCAAGCAGATTTTGAACAATTTCCAGAAAAGAAAAACTACATTTGACAAGTATGCTGCAGGGCTCCAGACAAAAAAAATAGAGTAAGGGGCCATTGGCTCCTATAAGAAAAAACTTTGGCGCCAAATTATTTTTTTAGGTTTTTATTTTTATTTTATTTTTTACATTTTAACATTTCAATCATACCGTCATGTGTTTGTCTCATCTTTTCTTGACTTTATCAGCATTTTAATCCATCTTGTTGTAGATGACCTGGGAACTAAGGTTCACTTAAAGTGGGAACTAAAAGTCTTTTCCAAATTGAAATATATAGTCACAAAGAATTGTTCATTACACCGAATCTGTACCAATATCATGGACCATGAGACATTGGCACTTTGTCATTAAAATTTAAAAATAAAGGTGCTTCACGATGCATAGAAGAACCTTTTTGTCTAAATGGTTCCATAAAGAAACTTTAACATCTGAAGAACCTTTCTGTTTCACAAAAGGATATCTGTGGCGAAAGAAGGTTCTTCATAAAAAGGTAAGAAAGAGATGGTTCTTTAAAGAACCTTTGACTGAATGGTTCTTTGTGGAATCAAAAATGGTTCTGTGAAGAACCTTTTAAGCACCTTTAATTTTTACGAATATATGTCTTTCACACATTCAGTCTGTTTTTCTTAATTAGTAAAATGCAATTTTATAGGAGGAGTTGATCATGTAGACAACAGGTTAAGTAAAATATTAACATCCAATGGCGCATAAATATAGCAAAATGCTGCTCTTTATAGTTATTTTTAGCTGACTGATGAGCTTATGTACACCGAATGGTTATTCTGAGGTAAATGATTGTTATGTGGCATTGTTTACAAGCTTTACACGTTTTCCAGTTTGAAACACTGAATGAGCTTTTACATGAGACATTTCAGTAAGTTGTACCTACTATAGGCTCTCTTATAAAATAGCCTACCATTTGATGTTAATTCATGTTCATTATGCACTATAGTAGTAAAGAGAAAGATTAAAAATTCATCTGGACAGCTTGAAGTAAAGGCCTGTCGCACTAATGCAAATATCGAATTATCGGTAAATTATGTACATGACCTCAATAATTTTTGGAGACGCAATATATCGCCCATTTTATTTACTTAAAAATTTATGTCACCATGTTTTTTGCATTCCACTTGGGCCTGTGTCTTTTGCAGCTTCTCGTACATAGTGTGTTGTAGTCATGAGGTGCTTGTTCAAATTTAAAAAAATGCTTCTACAAAAAAAAGTTTAATCTGCAGATATGGTCTTGTTTAGGGATCGGTGCCTTTGTGCATACGGACATCTGACTGCTACGTAGTGATTGTGTTTTTCAGCAATAGAGTGCACACCCTTAATTTACAGAGAAAAAGAAGGTCAGGGGAAAATCTGTAGATGGAAAAATCTCCATACCATTTCTTTGTGCATTTTTCTTTTTTTCTACTTGTTACTTTGCAACATGTTTGTTAGAAAATGTTTATTACCATTTATTCAGGTTTTTCAAGGTATCTATATTTGATACTTAAATTTCCATGATCAAATATTCTTAAAAATAAAAGTTGTTGGTCCTTTGGAAGTTGTGTAGGCCTTCTTGCATTATTATGCCTTTACATTATGATTATGTATTCAGTGGCGTAAAATGGTCTTTAAAATGTCAATAATATCGCTTATCGCAATATTTCTGGGGTCAATATATCGCACAACAGAAAGTTGTTATCGTGACAGACCTAGCTTGAACTGACGCTAAAGCGATCGCGCCTGCCGCATTAAAGAGCGCCAAAACTGTATTTATTGTTTGAATTTCGTTCTGAATTTGGAATCATTTTAAAGCTGGTACTTTTTTATTAAAGGGGTCATATGATGCTGCTAAAAGGACAGTATTGGTGTAAGAAATGGGTTAGGCCGTCATAAGGTAGTTAAAAAAAAAAAACATATTTTCCAATACGGTACATTATTTTTTCTCCTCTATGCCCCGCCTTTCTTCGATTTTTACAAAGCTCATCGGTTTCAAAAAAGCGAGGTGTGCTCTGATTGGCCCGTTATCCAGTGCGTTGGGATTGGCCGAATACCTCAAGCGTGTGTGACGGAAATGTTACGCCCCTAACATATTGTGATGCCCTGTCCGGCCAGAACGACGATTCAAAAACATTAAAACCCATTATAAACGAGACATTCGTTGCATCCAGTGGGGACATAATTTCTGATTATAATGACTTATACTGTCTTATTACGCATTGCGTTGCATCGCGCCGAATAAACATAAAACCATGCAGCATTTGTGATCAGAGAAATGACAACAACAAGCTCTACTCTACACTGCTCAAAAAACTCGCTTTAAATATATAAAATATAAAAAGTCCTTAAATCTAAAGACGTACTTACAGTCTTTGAGTCAGAACAGCCGGCATTGTAGTCTACTCTCCCAGGATCAGGAAACGGTCCTCTATAAAATGTGCTGCACATTATCTTAATCCGGCTAAAGTCATAATCGAAGTAAACCGAAATCGAATTAAGAAATGTGGAGTATTCCTATTTTAGTCGCATTACTGAAGTGCAGAATAGACATGTAAACACCTTAATCACATTATTACATGGTCAACCGTTTGACGGCAAATAAAAGAGCTTTTTTTAATTTACTGAAAGCTTCAAGTGCAGTTAATTATTTGTCATGCTGTGCAAACAGACATAAAATCGGATTATTGTTGTCCATGTAAATGTACTCACTGAAGTCATGAGAATGTGGTGTAGTTCTTAATAGTTTGACTTAACCTTTTACTTCTGGTGACTGTTTAAAAAAAAAATTTAATTCTAGGCTAGGTTTCAAAATTGATAAAAGTTGTGTAGATTATCGTGATGAACAAAATATTTAAAATGTATAAACTTTTGTTGGTCATGAAGCTTATTATTTGGAATCATCCAAAAGTCAATGATAAAATACTATTGGCTTTGTGTCGAAGGAACCAGTGTCATGTTAACTTATAGGTTGGCCTACAAAAATGTCATAAAAATCGCATACTGTATATTCACTACATATAAATGTAGCGAATCAGCTCATGGGGAAATATGAATAATTAAGCATAACTAGTTATAATTAACTATTCATATTTTAGATCCGCTGTAGATATTTAGCTGACCTCTCAGGGTCAACTGTCTTGTCAATTCCAAGAACGTTAATTTCCTGGTTAAGGGAAATAACTTTCTACTGTACAATTCTATAAGCTTGTAAAGTAAATCTGCATGATTATTGACTCCGTTTATGAGCAAACAATGAACACGTCAAGTGTGATACAAGTAAGGTTTATTAACTACATAAACACTTAACTTAGTCTAACTCACTACATAAACACATTAGCTGGTCTACATACACATACACACGTACACACACACACGCATACAGTTGGTAGAGGAAAGGGTTAAAGTTTAACTCAGTATAGAAAGAGGCATAAGGAATGACATTTATGGAACCATTTTGAATATTCAGCCGATCTAAGCCTGAGGGAAAACTTCAGATTCTTAGTTCAAACAAACCTTTGTAAAAAGGTGTAACTGATAATATATCAATTAATAAGACTAAGTTTGATACTTAGAGAGTCTCGGCGGTATGAAAGAAGGTTTGATGCAATCTGAAAGTCCCAGTGATCCTTGCTGAATTGGGTCGATGAAAAGAACCAGTTTTAGTCAGAGTCACTTGATGAATGGAAAGGACTAGGCCGAAGAAAAGCCTGGCACAAATGCTTTGGTATCCTGAAGCGTTTTCTCACATTTTCTTAGCTTCTGACCGAAAAACCCGACTTGGGGGGGTCCATGGAGCCGGGCCTTGTAGGTGCGGAGAGGTCTAGCCTCTTAAGATGGGCTTGTTCAATGAGAAAGATGGAAATTCCAAGCTTGAGGTGGCAATTGCTGGAGGGTTTTATGACTCTTTGTCTCCAATCATGGTATTTCGCATATGTAATTCGATTGGGTGTTCATGCACAAATTAGTAAAGATTCTTAGACCATCAATATGTGCATAGGTATAGAATGTAATATGCACTAGCAGTTAGATCATCGGAAAAGATGATTCATAGAGACAAAAAACATGAAATAGGTGAGGTTATCTTAAAACTAGGGTTCTAGTGATAACATGCTTAAACAGCATTACACACAACAGACAATATCCAAGAGAACATAATGGTAGAAAACAATGACCTGAAGAATCTGTGTTCATTCAAAAAGAAAGGTTTTCCTATGAATTAATTAGAGAACAGTCCATTTCTCTGGGCATTATGTGTCTTTCTTATGAGGAAAATGAGGGAGTTTCTCTGCCCGCATTCCTTTAGTCCATAAAACCAGTGATATCAGCATTGGTTACCATGGAACCAGAGTCCTGTTCTGCCTTTCTGAGGTGTTAGGTGCATTTCAGGGGAAGGGTCCATAGACCCTCGTAATTGGCCATTTGGTTAAGTGAGGGGGAGTTAGATATTATTTGTTAAATATAACAAAAAGTTGTGTGTCTGATTGGTCCAAATGCTACATAAACAAGACATGTGTAACCCAGGTCCACTACATTATTTACCATTATTGACAAAATTACCACTAACATGTCTTAGGCTTACATAATGAACTACTAAGTAGCTAAAAGTGTTTTCTTCCTTTGGTTATTATGTCTCATATTGCCTACGGCACTAAGTGAGCAAGAACCGCCTCTGGTGGCCCCTCAAAGAAAATAGGTGCAAGATGCCCCTGGTATGTGTCCCCCTTTTTAATCTTACATTTTTGGTCATCACACACCGAGTGAGTCACAGAGAGAGAGAGAGAGAGAGAGGGAGGGGGGGGGGGGGAGAGAGAGAGAGAGGGAGGGGGAGATGGAGAGAGAGAGAGGGAGAGAGGGAGAGAGAGGGAGGCAGGGCTTTTTTAACTTTAGTTAATACAAGGGAGGAGCTAATCCTGTCAATCACCTATAATGTAAAAGTGGCTGCTTATTTCATTCTTCCAGAATTCTTCCACTCCAGTTTCATTTAAGTTTTTTCCATCAATTAATTATTCCAGGTGGGACCTTTGAGCTCAAGCCGAGTCCTCCCATTATTAAAGGGATGGGCCAAAATGGTCGAGTAGTCATACAACAATTGCTGGTTTACTTAAAGGAGACATAACACACATAGTTTTTTCGGCCAATCTCATGTTAATCTTGAGTACCTATAGAGTAGTATTGCATCCTTCATATCTCCGAAGAGTCTTTAGTTTTATTAGATTTACAAAAGAAAGATACAGTTGTACCACTTCTCCGAAAACAGTCGAGTTCCTGGAGGCGTGCCGTGGGCGGAGATAAAGAGTCTCGAGCACTTACGCGCCGATTGCCAACAAAACAGAGATTTGATGCAGTTTTACTTACTGCCTGTGGTTCCGACTCATGATCTTTTATCGCTGGGACCACTCCAACTTACAGTATCAAACGATGCGCAAATCCAGCGTCGAACTGGGCCTTGTTAATAAAACATTTGTCACCTAAATGACGTGAACAAACAAGCACACTTGCGAAACTCCATTGCTGTCCCAGAAAAACAAACTGCATCCACTGTTCACCTCAGGCTGGATTCTTTGGGAAGCTGAACAAGGTTATCTTTCCCTCACAAGCAAAAACACACTTCTTTGGAGACATACTTCTCGAGCAAGTCCTGTGCAGCGCTGCAGACAACTTCCGTAACCGAGTGAAGCATATTGATGGGCGTGCTCTTGCTCTCGCTCTGGTTTATGTGTGCGCGCGCGCTCTTCAAAAAATGAGAAGGAGTGTATTTGGCACAGAAATACTCCGTAATACATCCAACTCGTTTTTTGATGTTTAGCATGATAATCCAACTCTTTAACCGTGTAAATAACTCAGAATGTATGAAATAACATTAGTAATTAACATTGTAACATTGAAATAATATTGTTGCGTGCTCACAAAATCACAATCTTTTTAAACAGTTTTGAACGGGCAGGTTACCGGTAGCCAAGTGAGTGCTCAGGTATACTGTGTGACTGAAGCGAATTATTGTGCGTCCGTAATGCGCATACACGGTTCTCTTGCTGCATTCATGCCATGTCGTAATTACTGTGATCACACTATCAATGCTTAAACAGAGTGCCTAATGAATCTGAGGTGGTCAGTTGGTAGTAGTAGGCTTACAAGTTGTAGCTCTCAGAAAACTCCCAGTTCACAAGTTGTAATCTACGAGGACGTGAAATCTTTTCCATCCACCTTTTTCCTACACCACATGACGCTTTGTGCGAATTATGGGAGTATCTTCTGTTAAACTGTATCAGTCTGCAAAATGTTTGCTCTATAAGCGCAAAAATTTGCATTTTCAAGAACTGGATACAACGAAGTTACATTATTCTACTCACCCTCTTAAACCATGGAAATTTAAGTGTAAAAACAAATTAATTTCATCTGACTATGTGGTGTGCTCTATTAAAATGGACAGAGCATACCACAAATATGCAGTATATGTTGTCTTTTTTTATATAGGCTAGTTACTGCGGAATACAATGGAAAAAGGAAAAATAATCAAGCAAAAAAGAATGCAGCAGACTGAAATTAGCTCTTGCCATAGATATTCTTGTTATACCATGTCAAATTAAATTACCAAGCATTACATAATTCTCTTGACTTCCCCAAAAAGGAAGTGCCTCCCATAATTTAAATGCAGTAGGCTAGTTAGGAAAAAGGTGGATTGGAGATATTATAGTACACTGAATTTTACACAAGAAAACATTAACTATTAGGTCTAATATCTGTTAGTTACCACACTGAAGAGCTGAACACAGAACGCTTATGGTAAAATACTAAAATCTCCAAAACTGCTGATTACACTACTGTCAAGATTACATTTGTAAATGTGCATTTTATTGCTGAAACAGGCCTGTATTTAAATATAATTGTGACAACAATTCTGCCATACACAGAAAAACTATCCCTTTAACAATACCAACACACCTTGTCCTGCATTTCCTTCCACCATTTCCACTGGTATTTCATTGTATGTTCGGCCCTATCAAGGACCAAATATTTAACACAAAAAGTTAACACTAAAAGTAAAATCTTAACCAAACTTAGAAAGGTCTTCAAGAAGGTCTTCAGGGTCTTCATTGTGCAAGAACGAGGCAGAGAGAAAGCTCAAGTGTAGGGAGAGGACAGAAGGACAAATAACAAGAGCAAGAGCAAGAGCAGAAGTTGAGAGGGCAGGTGGATGAGTAATATTTACTAAAGCATCTGAAACTAAAGTGATTAGAGAACAGCTAAAGAACAGAGTAAAAGGCCATGAAAGAGAACAGTTTTCAGATTAAGATTCACTCAGATGCACCTCTGAGCTTCTCTTGCTGTCACTCATGTAATTGTTGCCTCACAGGTTTAACCAGTTAAGCTCGGGGCGTTTTTTGGAATTTTCGCCTAAATTTTTCATACTCAAATTCAAATGTTTGCCCTACACACATACAATGGAGGAAATTTAAAAAAATGGTTTCATTGTAAATAAAACCCTTTGAACTACAAAATATGAGTGGAATTCTTTATAAATAACATTATATACTTTTCAACTATTACTATAAACACAAAAAAAAACATAGGCGCTTTTTGATTTTTAAAAATATATATATTTTTGAAATTCTGTAATTCAGGTTCTGTTAGGCTCAACTCGCTGGAATTGCCTTGTTTGATGCCCCTACATGCCAAAAAGTACCAGAAAAAAGAATCTTTCAAATAACAGCTTCTAAACAGGAGTTAGAACAGTATTTGTGAAGCGATTGAAAATGTACAATTCTGCATCGAAATGTGTCATGGTGAGTTTCTCTTGCAAAAACAGGCTTTATAAAACACATTAACCCCACAATCCTATTGTATTTTGTGCCATAAGCACTTTAATTGATTATTTATTGAATTATGTTTCATTTTTATGTTTTTCTAAGTAATAATATACAAAATACACAAGCGAATTGGACCAAATTTCTCATATTGTAATTTTTACACTCAGTTTAATTCATTCAGGATGCTCAAGACTGTCTACATTACAATATATATATACGGTCTATCACAATCTAAAATAGAATCCACATCCTCCAGCTTTATATCATTCCATTTATATGCATTCTGTATTGGGCTAGTGATCACAGCATCTCTCACCTCAGCATCAGTTGAGCACCACATCTCTCTCTCATCCTGCATCCAGCTTTGCTTGCCTCCGTGGTCCAGCTGAGCTAATTTGCTAGCATTTAGCTACATTCTACATTCACAGCGTCAAACAAACTTATGTTAGCTCATCTACACCGCACTGTAATAATCCATCTATATTTACTGTATATTTACTGTATACTTACTGAAATGCATAATGTACTCTCCTTTTCTGTCAGCAAAACAGTGTATCAGCGTGCTACTATAGCTAGCACGCTTCATAAAGCCAAACACGCTCAAAACTCACCGAGAATCTCTCCTAAAGTCTCCCCAGACGCGCGTCCACTGCTCTCCAAGACTCTCCACGGCGCGCTGACCGTTCTTCATCGTATATAACTTGTAATATGATAATCATAGACTGAAAGGATCCGAGACGCATTCGCTACAACTCTTCCGTCCGGTCAAAAGCCTTCAATTCTCGCGTTAGTGGACTTCATTCCCCACAGAGCACTGGCTGAGCGAGCGGAAGGCGACCCCTCCTTTCTGTGCCCACTGTGCTGACGGGTCGGTGTCAGATTTCACAGAGTCTGTAATGGCCAACCTGAGTGACGTGTAAACTGACCAATCGCAGCCCAGAACTGGCCGCAGAGATGTATAGCATCAGAAGAGCTGAATGCGCGGTGGCATGCCATGGAGAGCTGTGATCCCCGACGCGCGCTGGATTCCGGGACCTGGGAAGAACGCGAATATCTCACCGAGCGAAGCCCGCAGAAACCTTGGAAAATGGTCTTGGTTGAAAGAAGAGATCCTAATCTAAAAGGTAATATAGCGTTTATATATATTTGTGGCTTTTTGTGGCTAACTGAAGCAGTGCTACGAGTAGAAATGTTAAACAATAAAAAAATTTTCTGTTTTTTTTTTTTTTTTTTTTTCATCGCGATTATATTGAAGATAATTCGATCTATGATTGTCACACAATAAAATAACCTACATCATGAAATTCCTGAGAATGAGAGCTTTCTTATGATAAATGACTTGACTTTTTTGTGAAAAATATACAAAATACACATTCTTCGTAAAGAAAATTCGCAATGGCTAGGCAGAAAATCGTGTGTGGGACGAATACATTTCTAAACTTAATTTTACTGCTTTATGAATATAAAAACCAAAAGAAATGGTATTCTTTGTAAAGAAGACACTCCAAGCTTTCAAATGAACCCATATATGGGCTGATACCATATAAGGAAGGCTATGCAAATGAGGCATACATATTTTTTACGGGACTTTGGACCCGTATCCGGGTCCGCAGAGTTTAACTGGTTTTAACTGCTCCTCTCTTCTCACTCATCAGATGAGACAGGAGTCCGCAGGCCAAAAATAATTACACACAGCGCTTTGATGCTTTCCAGCTCACCTCATACAAACTCCACCTCCAGCATCACAACAAACACACCTCTATCTGGACAGAAATTGCAGTTTGTGTGTCCATTTGTGTGTGAGGCTGCTATGATGGAGCTTTTGCTTAATTTAATAGCAAAGCTCCGCTGGGTACTGGGTCCATTTGTCTCTTCCTTATCGTCACAGACTCACATTCGTGTGGGTAATGGACGGCCATTTGGACCGCTAGACGACGCTGATGGATATCAATTAGCATTTAGTCTGTCATCTGCTTTTCATCAGCATTTTATATGGTATGTCTTTTTTGGTGTTTATCTATGATTTTCCCTTTTTCTTTCATGATATGAATTTAATTAACACTTTGTTTCTTTGAGCTAAAGGGCTATGATTATGTGTTGTCATGACACACGTTCCACATGAGACCATAATGGTGTTATGGTTAATGGTGTTCAATTGAAGGTCATTAGCATTATAGAAGAACGTGTCATTAAGAGATTCAAATAACTATTGCAGATTCCTCTAAAATAATTCTTAATAATAATAATTCTTGAACTTCATTTAGTTAAACTTATTATAAATGGGTTTTCTTAACCCATTATTAATTAAACTCTAAAACACAATAAAATTACATGTGTCCTCGAAGTAGCCCAACTAAATCTCCATCCTGCACATATTAGCATCCTAAAATTATTGTTTACCTTATGTAATGTATGGTGTTGGCCAGCAAGTAAGAGAAATCTGGCTTCTTCAATAGCATTTGCATATTAATTGCTTCTCACTAAAACAACAATGAACCCTTCCTCAACCAGAGCACAAACTCCATTCTTCACCACACTGGAAACCTTCAAACCACCAAACATAACAAAATTTGTCTATATCCCAACATGACAGAACATTAAAAACTAACAAGTCTCCCCCTTTTCTCATATTGCTCAAAAACACATAAAATAATGCTTAATTTAATCATTTATTTGCCATGCAAAGCATGCTGGGAACAAAAAATCCCTTGCCAGTATCAGGTAATGGCAAAAAATATCTATGTAGTCCCAAAAAAAATCCTAACCATTTGTATGAAGTACACACACATGCATAAGAAACACATCTATATCCTGAAATAGGGGTTAATATTTCGATATGAGAAGTCCTTATGCACGTCGAGAAAATTTAAAAACAGTCTTCCTCAGAAGATATTAGAGTCAGAAGCAATATCTTCTCTTTAAATAAATCACCAAACAGAGAGACAGAAAGATGGAGGATGACAAAGAAAAGGAGGGAGAGACAGAGAAAACGAAGGAGTGAATAAATGGGGAAATGCCTTAAAAATCGCCTCGAGGCAGCTGATACAGCTTTGGTTCTGACCATCTGCCAAGGTCACTCACAGCATACCCTTTGGTTGGATCCGAGCTGCCAAGTCACACTGGCCAATCACCTGTGGGCATCTGGGTGGAATGCTCTGGCTGAGCGCCCAGCGTGGTTAACATCAATTACAGATCCTCTTCACACATCAGCACAACTGAGTCACCTCTCTGCAAAGCGAATGAGGCGGAGTGCTTGTGTTCCTAGGACTGAGAAAAGGATCAGAACGCATGGATGAATTTATTAGCACATCACCAGTGGAAAAACATTTGGTGATTCGTCAGTCTCACCTCAGTCAGAGGAAACTGATGAAACAACTGACAGGAAATATGGCCACGCTCACTGTACAAGAACATCACAGCCATAAGTTCAGTTTAGATAAAAGAAAGTGTATAAAAATGAAGAGAAATCCAGCTACTTTATTTGTTCAAATCAATTAAGGTGATCAGTGATCGAGTCCTTTGTGTATTTTTCACTGATAATCAATGAAACTCAATAAGCATTTATGTTGTTCTTAAAAGAACTTTATTG
The DNA here is from genome assembly GCA_018155175.1 of Sinocyclocheilus anophthalmus. NCBI lineage: Eukaryota > Metazoa > Chordata > Actinopteri > Cypriniformes > Cyprinidae > Sinocyclocheilus > Sinocyclocheilus anophthalmus. Next base: position 115,176 of record JADLZN010005742.1, on the reverse strand, counting down.
ATTTTCGTTTATCTTTTTTTGTCATGCTTTGTGAGTTATGTCACAGGATTTTATGTTTTGGAGTCATGTTAGGTCATGTGTGCTCTTGTAACATGTCCGATTTATTATTTGTTCTTTCAGAAGTTCTCTCCTCCTCTTTGTTAGTAAGTTTTTTTTTTATGGTTCCATATCCTCTTCTTTATATCTCTAATTATTTTTGCCACCTTTTCTTACTTGTATCCCTCCTCATCCATGGCCTATGAGTTAGTGGTGGCACAGTGAATTGAGGCATCATCCTGATGTGGGTTGGACAGGACCGCCTTCATTTACACCCTCAGGTTCACGTACTGGATACAGATAAATCTTACATGTTAAATAATTTTTTTCAACCAGCTGAGACATTTTGACATTTAATTGGTGGCTTGGTTTCTATTTCTGTCACATTGCACTGTAGCCCCACCCACCTAGTGAAAGATCATTGGTTCAAAACCATATATCTGCATATTCTCATTGGTCCAACACTATAAAATCACATATTAATGTAGACATAAAAATATGTGCTAAGAAAATCAGATTCTGCTGTTCTCAGCCATTAAAATAGCCTTACTCCCATTAGATTTTAATTTGCAATGACTCCTCCCATAGCTTTTGACTCATTTCTGGCATTCTAGTGTATACTCATTCTATAGGTTTTAACCTGAGATAATATCTAGCACAGCATAGTTATATAGCAGCTATAGCAGTGACCTTTAATAAAACTACAAATCATCAGACTGTATTTGACATTTTATAACCTGTTTCACTTAAACAGCTGGTGAATCTGTGTGACATATTTAATGTTTGATCATGGCTAGCCTCGTCCACGAATGCACATTAAAGTGGGTCTTCTTCCCCAAGAAGAATACAAAAGGCATGTGTAAGAACACCATTTAATGCAACGTTGCAAATTGGGTGCGAGGTAGTTGTTACAATTCGCTTGCAAAAAACTTTGTTGCTTTTTAAGCATTGTGTAACAACTTATTACCATTGCAGTTATTCTTTAAATATATTTAAAATGCCAATATACCATGAAACAAGACACAAAACTATGATGAACAACGTCAACTGTATCTCCGATAAGACATTTTTCAACTGTGGACAAATACCAAAGTCAAACCAAGACACATAAAGTATTGTGGTACATTTTGTCTACCAGTATTTCCCCAAATCTCCATTGTCAACAGTCAAGAAAATTGTGATTCATAGTATTTCTAATTCTAAATTTGAAGAACACTTTCTATTAGCCATGCCTAATGATAATTAATATAAAATCTGCCTTAAAAACATAGATAAAGAAAAAACGGATTATCTTTCTCCTCACTTATCCCACTTTATTTTTGGTACACTTTGCAAGCTCGTTCGAGGCAAAATTATTTGATGCTGTGGACCGGTAAGACCAGGCTAAAAGGCTGCAAATCAAGTAGATGAGCAAAAAAACAACTATCATAAGTGTTGCAGTGCCTGGGAAAATACATCAATGGTATGACGTGCATGGGACAATGTCATCAACAGAATCAACAATGTTATAAAACCGGTTGTTATACCACCCAACACATTTAAATTTTATTGAGTCATTCTTCTACTATAAGACAGTTGTTACGTTGGCGTTTTTGCGAATTCTCACAAGATGGAAATATAGGTTTGGACGTTGAAGTCAAAAACCAGCACACCAAGTCCGTTGATGCATGATTCACTATATAAACTCTCTCAGATGGTAAGAAATTTGTTTTGTATGAAAATCGTAACAAGCAGAGGCTCACGGCCTTATTAGTCATCGCTGAGGACCTATGCCAACAAAGCAAACCATAAGCCGAAGCAAGAAACTGCAGTATGTCACTATTGCACAGGTGTAGTTATATACAGTGGGTAGCAAGAGTATTCAGCATACTGCCTTAAATTTTTCAGTCTTTGTTAGAATGCGCCAGTGCTACCAAATCATTAAGGTATTGCTTTTTCTCCTCATAATGCATACATACATAACCATATTGACAGGAATAAACACAGATTGTTGAATTTTGGCCAGATTATCAAAAAGAAAAAACTGAATTATAACATGGTCCTAAGTATGCAGACCCCTAGCTGTGACCATATATATTAACTAGTGTGTCCAGCTCTGATCATCCTTGAGATGGTTCTACACATTTATTTGAGTCCAGCTGTGTTTGATTATTTTGATTGGACTTGATTAGGAAAGCCACATACCTGTCTTTATAAGACCTTACAGCTCACAGTGCATTGTCAGAGCAAATGAGAATCATGAGATCAAAGGAACTGCCTGAAGAGCTCAGAGACAGATTTGTGGCAAGGCACAGATATGGCCAAGGTTACAAAAAAAAATTTCTGCTGCACTTAAGTTTCCCAAGAGCACAGTGGCCTCCATTACTTAAATGGAAAACGTTTGGGACGACCAGAACCCTTCCAAGAGCTGGCCATCCGGCCAAACTGAGCTACCGGGGGAGAAGAGCCTTGATGAGAGAGGAAAAGAAGAACCCAAAGATCACTGTGGCTGAGATCCAGAGATGCAGTCGGAAGATGGGAGAAAGTTGACATTGAAAGTCAACCATCACTGCAGCCCTCAACCAGTTGGGGCTTAGGGCAGAGTGGACTGACGAAGCCTCTCCTCATGCAGTTTGCTAAAAAAACACCTGAAGGACTCAAGATGGTGAGAAATAAGATTCTCTGGTCCGATGAGACCAAGATAGAACTTTTTGGCATTAATTCTAAGCGATATGTGTGGAGAAAACCAGACACTGCTCATCACCTGCCCAATACAGTCCCAACAGTGAAGCATATTGGTGGCAGCATCATGCTGTGGGGGAAAGAGTGGTGGGGTGTTTTTACAGCTGCGAGGGACAGGCGAACTGGTGCAATCGAGGGGAAAGCACTGAATGATGCAAGAGTACAAGGAATAAGCACCGGGACAAAAAACCTCTCCACGGCTGCTCAGGACCAGACTGGGGCCCGCAGGTTTACTTCCAACAAGACAAGGACCTAATGCACACAGCTTAAATAAAGAAAGGAGTAGGCTTCACCAACAACTCCTGATGGAGTTCTGAATGGCCCCGCCAGCAGACGCACTTTCTCACACAAATCAACTGGCACGGGGTCAGATAGGCTGGAGAGAACTAGACAAATGGTGCCCTCACGACCTGACCACACAACGCCACTTCTTTACCATCCAACATGACAGGAACTGATGAGGAGCTGCAAGGAAGAATGGCAGAGATCCCAATCCAGGTGTGAAACACGTGTTGCATCTTTCCCAAAAAGACTGGCTGTATTAGATCAAAAGGGTGCTTTTAGTAAATATTGAGCAAAGGGTCTGAATACTTAGGACATTGTGATATTTCAGTTTTTCTCTTTTAATAAATCTGCAAAAAATGTCAACGATTCTGTGCTTTTCTGTCAATATGGGGTGCTGTGCGTACATTAATGAGGGAAAAAAAATTTACTTAAATGATTTAGCAAATGGCTGCAATATAACAAAGAGTGGAAAAATTTAAGGGGGTCTGAATACCCACTTTCCGTACCCACTGTACTATATGGTGTGGTTATGTCACATGACGCTTGGTTTATAGTCGGCAAGGATCAAACAAGGAAGTTAATAAATGCAGTGTCAGTGACTCTGAACGGGGTGAAGAGACGGGCAGAAGTGCGGATCCATATGCAACGTTTATTAGTACAGAGACGGGTAATAAGCCCAGGAAGGGGTCAGAACACAGCATATGGAGGGCCAAAACACTACGAAGCAGTCACAGGGATCGCGAAGGTCACCCGATGGGCAAACAGAATCGGAAGGACCAAGACTAAGGGAGAAATCCAAGAACCAGGCGAAGCAAGACGAAGAAGAAAACAGTTGGGCTAGGGCTAAGGCTAGGCAAGCGAAAAACCAATCAGGGCTCGTAAATGTAGCTATATGGGGGGAGATAAGCGCTAGACAATACTCGGCAGAGGGAAGGGGTAAGAGTGAGTGTTATATAGTGAGGGTGTGATATGAAACAGCTGGGTGCAATCTGTGTAAACAGGTGTGTGCAATTCGTGATGAGTGCAATCAGTGCAATGCATGATGGGAAATGTAGTACGGGGTGATGTGCAACAGAGTGTAGTGCGAGAGTCAATGCAATAGGATAAGGGTGAACCTTCTGGATGATGGCACCCCTAGCAGATGAAATTTCTGCGACCGGATTACGTTCTGACAGAACAGGCAGCGGCATAGTTCAGTCGATCGGCCCTCCCTTGGCCAGTAACCCAGAAACAGGCAGAGAGTTCGTTAGCCGGCCCCCTCCTTGGCAGGAGCAAGACAGACAGAGAGTCATAGACGGCCTCCTTGGACCACATCAAGGTAGAAACAGAACAGGCAGAGAGTTTCAGGTCAGGACGGCGTCCTGGCCGGACACAGGACAGGCAAAAGGTGCACAGTGTGGAAGACTCCTACCACGACAAGGACACCATCATGAGGGCAATTTGCCCAGCCCAGTGTTCACCATGACGGGAGGTCTGCAGACTGTGCCAGCCCCTCTGAAAGATGAATGCAGACAGTGGGACCACCATGGCTTAGAGAGCACGCAATATTGGAACATCGCTACCTCTCGTGATGTGAGTTCTGACGGGTAAGCCGCGCCACCTCTGGAGATGTCTAGCCGGAGCCCAAGCAGCTGCTATATAGAAATCCGCGGTGAGGACGCAGCGCCCAGATAGCAACACCTAAGAAAAACTCCCCCATCTGGAAGTGCTTGCGACAACTAGGGGAGTCATGAGCTTAATGATAGTGAAGTGAGAAGTGACTCTAGTGGTGGGGTTGGGGTGATAGCAAGAGCGGTGCGTGCAGGACAACAGAGGGTATCCATGTCAGCACTGGCTACCAGACTGGGATATCCGAAGGGCCGGTGACTTGATGAATCTGGGGGGTGACAAGACAGGCGTGAAATGACTCGGTAGGAATCAGCATCTGTGATGACAACGCGATTCTGCTGAATAACTGTCACGCGTGTTGACGGTGACTATGAACGATCAGCTTGAGACGTGACTGATGAGGAAGATCAGCTGTGACTAGATTTGTCTCAGGAAGATCAACTGTGACTTGACCTGACTGAGGAAGATCAACTGTGACTAGACCTGACTCAAGAAGATCAGCTGTGACTAGACCTGATGAGGACGATCAACTGATGCGCATCCAACTGACCTGGCCTCATGACGGATACGTGTGCAACTTGCGAGACTCATGATATCAGTGCTGATCGACCGAATCTTCAGGCCTATGAACAACTGACAGAATAGAATCATGATCATGAACATGTTGACTTGACTCGACTCGTGATCTGTAAACTGTGATAGACTGGACTCAGAAGATCAGTTGTGACGATTATACTCAAGGCATATCCAGCATGTGGACTCTAAACTTGGAAACTCATGGATGCTACTCAACTGGAAACGCTGGGAAAGGATCATGACAGCATCAGCTAGTGAAGACTAGACTTACTCAAGGATAATCAACGTGATGGACTAGATCATGAATATGTCAGTTGTGGACATGGACCTGATCATCGTGAAGATCAGCAGTGACTTGACGAGAGCGCTGGTTGTGTACGCCTCTTGTTGATCAGGGCTCCTCGTCGCAGCCATATTGGAGCATGCTTGATACAGCCAATCACTTCAGTCACAGACATCGGGTCGCTCCTTCTACGCGAAACCACACCGTGAACGATTTGAACCGGCAGTCGCAAGGTAGCTATAAAGCCCTTTAACTACAGTTAAATGTACTCGTTGGTATTCAAGATTTCGTGGTCATCAAGTCCAAAACGAACAAGTCTTTTAAATAAACATGTCATCATATGTGGGTACCTGATAAGATAGTTCACGAATCCAGGAAATTACTCCTCAATCGAAAGACTCCTTGACGAAGATTGTAGTAGCCGGGACTGGCGTCAACTCAGCGCCCAGAGTCCACTGAAAACACCGCGGGATCCGTGTGTGGCCGAGTATTCTGTAACGGGGCTGACGAGACGTGCAGATCCATATGCAAAGCTTAATTAGACAGAGACGCACCCCCCCCCCCCCGCTGGTCCATCGACAGGCAGCGGGTCAGAACACTGGCAAACAGGTATATGGCGGGAAAAACACAAGAACAGTCACAGGGCTAGCGAAGGTCACCGATGGGCAGACAGAATTGGAAGGGACAAGACTAAGGGAGAAATCCAAGAAAACAGGCGAAGATCAAGAACCGAGAAAACAGCTAAGGCTAAGGCTAAGGCAAGGAAAATCACTAGGGCTCCATAATGTAGCTATCTGGGGGAAGATAAGCGCAATACTCAATACTAGACAATACTCGGCAGAGGGAAAGGATCAGAGTGAGTGTTAAATAGTGAGGGAGTGATATGAAACAGCTGGGTGCAATCAGTGTAAAAAGCTGTGTGCAATCCGTGCTGAGTGCAAACAGTGCAATGAATGATGGGATATGTAGTCAGGGGTGATGTGCAAACGACTGTAGTGCGAGAGTCAATGCAATAGGAAAGGGTGACCTCTGATGGCTAGCAGATGAGAGTTCATGGACCGGATTCGTGACAGACAGCTGTCTAGGATATTCTTTCTCTGCATGCTCTCTGAAGCAATATTTTCATACTGTGCCATTTTTCTGCACTGACCCTTCCAGAGAAATCTAATATACTTTTAATTAAGGCCTGGACTGTAGCTACTAAACAGACTTGAACCTCTGGGAAAGACAAACTGTTAAAGCTGCTGGGGAGAGGTGGACAAAGAGAGAGACTGATCAGCGTACTACTTTGAAATACATCTAATTGGCTGTGCCAGTTAGAGACGGTGTGTGTGGGGTTTGAGTCAGAGGGATCACCATTTGTCCTTTCTGTCATTGAGGCCTCAGCTGTTAGCAGCTGCTCAACAACAGCACTCCCATGTTTAAGGTGCTCAGAAAAGGACCAGTCCAGATGATCACAGATAGACAGGCTGACGGACAAATCCTGACAAAGAACAGGGATGACGGGGTTATTCACTGTACATTATCTGCAACTGCTGATAGCATTGTTTATTTGCACATACTATGCATTATTAAACACATTAAACACACACTACGTTTAAACATTTGGGGTTACTTTTTTTTTTTTTTTTTTTTGGAAAGAAGCGAAGGCTCTTTTCAGCAAACCAAGCACCATATTTGTTATTAAAATAACAGTAAAGACGTAGAATGGCACAAAAGATTTATATTTCAAATAAATGCTGTTTTTGACCTTTCTATTTATCAAAGAAACCTGAAAAAAATGTATCACTGTTTCCACAAAATATTAAGCATCACAACTGTTTACAACTGTGATGATGATAATAACAATTGTTACTCGAGCACCTCTTTTTTCGAAAACATCTTTTCAAAAAAATCTAACCAAAGCCAAACATTTGAACAGTAGTATAAACAAACCTCTCTTAGTTTGCTTTTTCTAAGTGATACACTAGATATACATTTGTGTATTTGATGCTTTTATGAAAAACACAGACTAAGGAAAAGCAAAGTTTCGCTCTTACAGTGTTGAAAGAAAATTAGCTGCTTTTAACCCTAGGTTATGAAAAACTGATCCAGAAGAGTTAAAACAGTTGCTGCACTCAATGCGCCCCCAATGAACCCTCCCCCCCCCCCCCCCCCTGCTCCTCCTCACTCCTCTTCTCCCCCCCCACCCCAACTACAGCATAAATAAACTCCTCAACCCCCCCAATCCCAAAATTAAAGAACCATTAAACACTAACAATTATTCTTTTTTTCTCATCTTGTTCAAAAACCCATAAAATAACACCTTATTTCAGCATCTCCTTATCCAGTTCTATGCAAAGCATGCTGGGAACTAGAAATTCCCTGCCCAATTTCGGTTAATTCCAACAGAAAATTATTAATGTAGTTCCAACACAATTTTTAAACTTTTTTGTTTTCTAAAAGACCTTTTCTATTTTCTTTTATTCTGTTTCACAGATTTAAGTTGATTGAACATGTCATAAAAATGAGTAAAACAAAAAAAAATTATATTAGCTTGTTAAAATTACTTAAATTAAACTAGCAGAATTTTTTTGCACGTTTTTAAAACTTTGTGCCTATGCAATCACATCTTATCAAAATAAGGAACTTCTGTTATTTTGGTCTTACCTTACCTAGGAAAACACATTGTGGCTGGTTAAACTGCATTATGGATAGTATGAAGGATTTTACGCTGAAGTGGCGCAGCAGTTAGTGAATTTGCACTTTGAGTGAATCTGCCACTTACTTGACATTGACAGCTGAATGTGTTCCGTGGGCCACTGTTCCTCCCAAAGCCATCATCCCCTCCTGTCCACCCCGTGTCAAGACTTGTCTCTGCTGTAACCCAGCTTGAGCCAAACGTCCCATAAATGATGTGTTCATCAATTAGTCAGTGGTCTTTAGTAGAGCTGTCAAACTGAGAAATCAATTAAGGAAGGTAAGAAGGTTACACAAACATTCAAGTCGTCGGGTTGAAGGTCTGTAAAGAGTCACTTTGAACTGAGAATGCACCAAACAAAGAATCAGAATCAGAATCAGAATGAGTTTTATTGCCAGGTATGTTCACACATACGAGGAATTTGTTTTAGTGACAGAAGCTCCCCAGTGCAACAGAATGACAGTGACAAGACAGGACACAGATAATAAAAAGAATAATATAAAAATAGACAAAATAGACAATGTACAAAAAAGCAAAAACACAATATATAATATAAACAATTTTGTATGTATATGTATGATATGTGCAAATTTGAAATGTAAATAAGTATGTGTGTTAAATAAATAAATGAATAATAGTGTTGTGTGTTCCACGTTTATTGTTAAGTCTTCATGAGATGACTGTCTGAGGGAAGAAACTGTTCCTGTGCCTGGCCGTTCTGGTGCTCAGAGCTCTGCAGCGTCGACCAGATCGGACAAACGTTCAAAGAGTGGAGTTAGGATGCTGGATGTGGGGGTCCAGAGTGATTTTGCTCACTATGGATGAGTACAGTTCTTGGAGAGAAGGCAGGTTGTACCAATGATTCGCTCAGCAGACCGGACTACCCTCTGAAGTCTTCTGAAGTCAGATTTGGTAGCTGAGCTGAACCAGACAGTTATAGAAGTGCAGAGGACAGATTCAACGATGGCGGAGTAGAACTGTTTCAGCAGCTCCTGTGGCAGGTTGAACTTCCTCAGCTGGCGAAGGAAGTACAACCTCTGCTGGGCCTTTTTGACAATGGACTCAATGTGATTGTCCCACTTCAGGTCCTGAGAGATAGTGGCGCCCAGGAACCTGAATGACTCCACTGAAGCCACAGTGCTGTTAATGATGGTGAGTGGGGAAGAGTGCAGGGGGCTTCCTCCTGAAGTCCACAATCATCTCCACAGTTTTGAGCGTGTTAAGCTCCAGTTTGTTTAGACTGCACCAGACAGCCAGCTGCTCGACCTCCTGACTGTGAGCAGACTCGTCACTGTCCTGAATGAGGCAGATGAGTGTGGTGTTGTCTGCAAAATTCAGGAGCTTGGCAGAGGGGTCTTTAGATGTTGTTACAGTCTCTGTGAGCTCGTCCAGATCGGTGGCAGCAGCTTCAAAAACACTCCAATCAGTGAGGTCAAAACAAGCTTGTAAATCCTGCTCTGCTTCATTAGTCCATCTTTTTACAGTCCTTAATACAGGTTTAGCTGATTTCAGTTTCTACCTGTAGGTCGGTATAAGATGAACTAAACAGTGATCAGAGAGCCACAAAGCTGCCTGAGGGACGGAGCGATATGCATCCTTTATTGTGGTGTAACAGAATAGTGCTGTCTCTGGTGAGACATGCAACATGCTGTTAGTATTTTGGCAGTTCACAGGAAAGATTTGCATTATTAAAGTCCCCAAGAATGATTATAATGGAGTCTGGGTGTTGTTGTTCTGTGTCTGTGATCTGATCATCAAGTTTCTGTAAAGCTGAGCTCACGTGTGCTTGCGGAGGAATGTAAACACTCACGAGAATGAACGAGCAAAACTCCCGCGGCGAATTATACACTTGGGAACAAAACTTCACTAACAAACATGACAACTATGTCGCACAAATTTTATGGAAAATTGAGCAGAAAACTTTCCTTCTAAAAAATGACTAAATTGCAACAATTGGCATTTTCTGGCAAGACATTTGCTTGTCTGTGTCACCAGGTGACAGAAATGAAACTTCCTGCAGAATGGTTATCTGAATATAGAATGCGGGTAACCACAATTAATGTAATCACCATTAAAAATTATATATATTATTCGTCCAATAACAAAGTTGGAACGTAATACAGAAAAGCTGCCAAAGAAAATAATCGCACATTGGCTAAACTTTTCTTATCCATCAGGGATGAAATAAGTAGGTTAGGTGTTCTACAAAGACCTCATTTAAATCCACATCCCCCACTTAATGATGTGCTTAATTACCAGCCTTTGTTAGAGTGTGTGCATCTCTTCATCTTCTCACGGCTGTTATTCAAATGAAGACTCATTATGATGCCACTATAGAGATTCGTGGGCCAGCGCTATACGTGCTTCAATTTTGATAACCCACCCACATCATGGAGATAAAGATGCTTGCTTCACAATACAGTCAAACTGCGCAAATCAACACGCTTGTCACCTGTCATATTTTATCACATATCTTGAATTGAAAAGCCAGAGGGAGGGGTGGAAACAAATTACCATTCAAAGAAGCTTCAATGCATCACCATTAGAGATGCTCTCGCCTTGACACTGGGAAAATAAATAAGTCGAGCAATGGTGCCTGAGATGGTGGATCACGTGCTGGTGTAGAAACATACATTCCTTGTCACTAGGGGAAAAAATAGCAAAAACTGATAATTGCATGATGAAATAATTTTGGAGGAAAGAGAAGATCTCAGTTTCTGTTAAAAAAAAAGTGAAGATGTCACAAAAGGGCACATTACAGTTTTTGTGTTTGTTTTTTTTTGTTAGTTTTTTTTTGACCAATTTCTCAATATTTTAGGTCACTTTTTCAAAACTCTTCACACACACAACAGTCTATGTGGGCTAAACTGTGGATCGCTTATCATTGCTTTGGAACAAAATGCATTCAGTGACTACTTTTTTTTCCAATTACATTGGACAAAAACACCACCTAAATTATATGTACAGGCCAATTTGCATGTTTACATACAAAACTGTTACCTTAAATTTCAAATCCTAACATAATACAAAACTGAAGAAGACCGAAATCTGCTACATTTCTACGGTAATACCATATTTAAATATACTCCAAATCTAAAAAAAAAAATACTATCAAAACAATTAGATGTAGGTGAACACCTACATAGTCTTTCAATTTCATAACCATCTGTTAGAAAAGAGGACAACTTACAGTATTTTACAATCGCTAGGACCCATATCTCAATACACTTTTTCAAAACTCTACACCAACCAACTTTCAACTAGGCACAGCATTTAATCTTACTGTCAAAATGCACTAAAACTAACAAAACACTTCATACATGTCTCAAATCAAAACTTGTTCTTCCATAACACAAAGGGTGACACCTAACATGCACACTTTGTTACTCACAAAACAGTGACCTGAAAAACATTAACAACAGTTAGTTATACAATTCCTTCTTTTGTAAAATGCTTATGTTTAACAGTTTTAAACGAATATGTAAATGTGCAAATAGGCCTATGGGTAGAGATAGTTTTGGTAATGGTTGTGTCTAAATAAGAACAGAATTAATGTAATTTTTAAATACGTTGTCACTGAATACATTTTGTGCCGAAGCAGTGATATGATCCACAGTTTAGCCCACATAGACTGCTGTTGTGCTCACCGTTTGAAGAGCTTTGAAAGGAAAAGCAAAAACACTAACAACACTAAGAATAATTGTATAATGTAATATGAATGTGGACATGTAACAAACTGCAGCAAATTCAAATTCATGCTTGTTTTGAAAATAAATTTTACATAAGAAAACTGTAAAAAACAGTTTTTTAAATCATTGTTTTATGAGCGAGTAAGTGTGCTTGTTGGGTGGCAAGCTTTCCTGGTGTTATTGATTTGAAACATGCATGAAGTTTTTTGGTAGTTTTAGTGCATTTTGAATGTGAAATTAACTGCTGTGCCAAGCTGAAGGAACTGTGTGAAGAGTTAAAAAAAAAAAAAAAAGGTGACGTATTGAGAAATTGGTTCTAGCGATTGTAAAAAAACTGAAATGCATTAGTCAGCTTCCAAATTTGTCCTGCCTTGGTGTACAGACACACAAAGAAAGTAGTTAGAAGTAAAAAGGAGTGATCTTGTGGGTTTTTTTTTTTTTTTTTTTTCTCCCATACTTTACAACAGTGGCAATATTCACCTCAATCAAAGTGGCAGGAGAACCCTCTCAGAGACAATCAAACACAATCAAGTCAGTGGCAGTGAAAACCCTCTGGGAATCTATGACGCAAATTCCTCCTCATCCCCAACATAAGCAACACTTATGACTGATATTTTGTCCCGTTCTATCAGGTAAACTGGATGGGTTTAACCAGCCTGTGGGACAGATAGTGAGGAACATCTAATCAGGAACATTAACGCTGCTGAACGGCCTCCGCTGACAAGCAGATGACGAGAGTGGAAATCTCATTTTCCATGTTAGGGCTATCAAATTCAGTGAGCGGCACACAGAGGCAGAGGTCCAATAGAACATCATCACCTATAAAAACAAACCCAGTGTTTTTGGATTGCCTCCAAATTGAGTTCAGATGGGTGGGAGCGGAATCCATCACGGTGCTCGCTGGACACTCTGCTCTGAAATGCCATTAGAGGAGCTTAAATCACTCTGCCAGTCATCTGATATCAAACAGGGGACTGGAAGGGGGCATCAGATGTGGAATACATGGTGGCAACAAAACCTCTCTGACACCTCTTGGGAATATAAAGAGTAACTGAGCCATAGCACTAATGCTAATGTTGACTTGCTACACATGTTGGACAGAGAGGCAGGATGTGAGTGGGCACTTAAGAGCAAAGCTTGCATTTGATTTGCGATATTGAATAGCTGCAAATTGGTTTGGCATGGCTTGCAATATAGGAGCAACAGTTAAATGAGGAGGATCTGTCTTCATGCAGAATTTGGTTTCTGATTTTAATCAAACACAGCTGAACCAGCAAATCAATCAATAATACTTGGAGAGAGGCGATCATTAGCATTCCCATTCATCTCAGTTGCAGTTGCTTTGACATAAATTGACAATTCTTTTCTGAGATAGTCACCTGAGACGTAAATGTCATGCAGCGATCACTCTGGAACCAGAGGAAAATAACGCAATGAAAATGACTATGCTGTGCTGTGAAAGGAAACAGACATGAGAAAATATGTGCATAAGTGCGTTTCATGCTTTATCATTTTTAATTTTAATATGATTTATTTGTATATTTGATCATTTATACACTTTTAAGATTTTTAAATGGCTGTATTTAATTGCATTTAATTGATGAAAAATATTTGTGACATGACTATTTTAAATATATTTTAAAAGATGTGATTACTTCAGTCACATGATCCTTCAGAAATCATTCTAATACAGTATGTTGATGTGGTGCTCAAGAAAGATTTATTACTATTATCAATGTTGAAAACAGCTGTGCTGCTTAATATTTTTGCGGAAACTGATACATTTTTTCAGTATTCTTTGATGGAGAGGAAAATCAAAAGAACAGCATTTGAAAAACATTCACAGTCATGATACATTGAATAACAGTGTGCAATAACAAGAGAAAATGAGCAGTATTTCCCATGTAAAGGTATATTTTGTGTAGTATTTAGTGTGTAAAATAAAACAGCTTTTATTAGGCTAATGATATTTACTGCAGTCTTCATCTCATGTGGGAGTACATGACTGTGAGCGTATTCTTCAAATTATTATTCTTTATTTTTTTTACATGTAAAACTTGTTAGTGAGAGAAAAGTGAAGTGGAGTGGAGTTCTGAGGGCAGAAGGGCAGGAGTTCTCTCTCCCATTGCTGTCTTTCGTCCATAGAGTTTGATCACATCAACACATCAGTCTTTTTAAGGATGCAAACCAGTGGGCAGACCGTTCATCTCAATCATCATATTCATCTCAAGGTGATCAAGGTGACCATCATCCTCTCATTTTTTGATAACCATAATTTTGCCAAGTAAGTGTTCCTCTTTCAATCCTGGAACAACTTTACTGTCAAATAAACATCCTAACCCAATCCCTAACCATAAACTAGATGTCAAATCAGAAATTAAATGATATATTGGTATACTGATAAGAAACTCCAAACCCAACCCTAAACCTAACTATATATATGTGTATGTGTGTGTGTGTGTGTGTGTGTGTGCGCGCGTTTTTGTGACAAATGAGGACATACATTTGTATAATGACCAAGGTATGACACAGGTTATTACAAGGAGGAAGGTGACTTTTCAGACATTACCCCAATGTCCAACACTTTTCAAACAAGCTTATAATTCACACAGAATGGAGTGTATTGAAAAATCTGAAATAGCACAAAGTTTCATGTGAGGGGTAGGGTTAGGGGTAGGGTAGGTTAGGTTAGGTTAGGGCAAAGAATATACGGTCTGTACAGTATAAAAACCTTTACGCCTATGGAGAGTCCCCACTTTCACAAAAAACAAACCTGTGTGTGTGTATGAGTGTCTGTGTGTTCACCTAAAACAAATGCTGGGTTGTTTCAAACCCCAATGTTGGGTCCCCAAATATGGACTAACCCAACTGTTGGGTTAAGTTTTGGTTACATTTTTAAATTAGCTTTTTTAACCCAACATTTGGGTTAGTCCATATTTGACACAACATTGGGTTGAAACAACCCAACATTTTTTAGAGTTCTTGATCATTAATCATGGATTATTTAAACATGATTATGACAGTGGGGGATCATAACATGACCAAAACTTTATATGAGTGATTTATTTAAAGATAGTGATATCAAATATATTTTCTGTAAATAAGGTTGCTATGACATCTACATTTTAGATACCAGTGAAATTTCACAATTCTCAATATCACAGCAGAGAACTAGAATAACTCATGTTAGCAAAAAAGGTCCTCAAAAATGGAAAAATAATTAACGACAATAATACAATAAAAATAAAAAGCAAAGGACAAATACAATAGAATAAAAATATACAAATGAAAGAAACTGTACTTCAAGGTTTTTTTATGCAAGTCTGAAGTATTCAGCTAACAGGCTGCAACAGCAATTTGAATAATCAAATGTAAATTAAAACAGCATAGTTTTCAATGTAAGAATTAAACTTCCTTTGTATCTTATTAAAGCTACAAATGTCCTTTAGTGGGGCACAATAACCATTTTATCTCGATTGTTGGATTTTCATAATCGTTGGAGGCCTATTAATTGCAATCAATTAATTGCACAGTTCTAATTTATATATATATATATATATATAAATAGTTTACTTTTGTGTAGATTTAATGGTGCATACAATGCATAAAATTTTGCATATTTTTAGTTTTTACATTCAGTAAATACATTTAGTTATATTGTAGCAGCACAACTTGTTCTGTCTGCCTGTGACAATCTATGCTTTATCAGAAACTGCAGACTACTCTAAATAATACCATTAAATGTTAAGTTCAAAGTTTTGTCAAATTCACAACAACACAGCAGACTGCAGTACTTGCTGACAATAAAATGTGCCGTTGCTACCATCACTGCCAGCATGGGAAAATCACTAGTTATTGCACTTGTCAAAGTTTGCATGGTTCATGGCACTGAATCTTTGAAATATATTAGGATTTTTTTTTAGGCAGTTTGTATCAACTAAACAAGAAACATTCTCTTCATTTTGTTTTTGCAATGTACAAAAGGTGTGGTTGGTTGTTCTGCATGTCTAAATGAGAGATTCCTTTTGACAGAATAGAGCTGTTCAGTCATGTCATCAATTTGCAGGCCAACCCAGAAGGCTAATTCGCCATGCATTCCCTCTGGAATTTCTAATAGGTTTTCAAAATAGCGGAAAGAGACTTCAACAACATACATTGATACCTCAAACATGAATTTTGCAATTACATTACTTGCTTTGCATTATGTGCAGCACATAAAAGTAGTTCTATAATAGTTTCTAAAGCACGCAACAGTTTAAAATTGTGCATTGAGTGTGTAATTTATGCTGTAGAAGAAAATGTTAGGTCTCTTACAGTAACATTAACCACAGTCCTTTTACTCATAAATGGAAAATTGTTATTCTAAAACAATTCGAATATCCTGAAGAAACCCATGACTCAAAAATGCAAATTTCCTCTGGATTTTAGGACTACAAACTGAACAGTTTAAAATTCATTCAGCATTGATTAAACATATGAAAAATCATGGATGTAATTTTATCTGTAATTCTATTTAGTCTTCATTCAGATTGCATGTTTGTCCTACATATGAAACTATAATATGTATCCACTGTTTACTTTACAAAAACAAGCTGCTGAGAGCGGCAACATGGCATGTAGCACATTTTACCATACCTTATTAGCTCAACTGTTAATGGCATCAGTCTGCATTATGATTTTTGTAGTGGTTGTTGATTATAGATCAGGACCATCTACTGTACTTCAAATAATACAGCTAAAAGAGAAAAGATTGAGGCTCAAGGTTTTACCTCTAGGCATCTAGCCAGCTGTAGATGGAGTGCCACAGCTGCACTTTCTGCTGATTTGATCATCCCTCCTGAAAAGAGAACAAATCTCCTTATCATGCAGGTTAAGATGGTAAAAGTGCTCATAGTTTTCATGGTTACATGCAGAGTGATTGACTACCGAACGGTCTAAGATTTGAAAATACTGCTTGAGCTAAACTGCTAACATTACACGCTCTTACTGATTATACTAAAGGGGTCATATGATGCGATTTCAAATTTTCCTTTTTCTTTTTGAGTGTTACAAGCTCTTGGTGCATAAAGAAGATCTGTTAAAGTTGCAAAGACTAAAGTCTCAAATCAAAGAGATATTCTTTATAAAAATTAAAACTCATCCACGCCCTCCTAAAACGCCTCGTTCTAACACACCCCCACACGTCTACGTCACAATGTGGGAAGATTTGCATAGCGCCGCCCAAATGTTCATGCAAAGAAAGAAGGCGTAACTTTTATTCTTGCTGTAGTATTGTTGTTGCAGCCGCCGCCATGTCATGAAGGCGCTGTGTGTTTCATTGTGAAAGCGAAACTTACTTGGTTTGGCTTCCAAAAAAGAGGCGATATTGATTCATTTCATTGACGATATGCTTCATGACTGGAGCTGATCAGTGTGGTCGCCTGAGGGAATCAGCAAATTGACGCTGTGGATCGCAAGATCGGACTTTCACCTGGACGAAGCGGAGTCCAGCCCGTGGTTGTCACATGTGGTTGCTGCAAGCCTGCCACGCCATTCTCAAGCCCACTGGCCGCCGCTCACTCAAGCCCGCCGGCCTCCGCTCACTCTAGCCCGGCCTCAGCTCACTCTATCCCGGCATCTGCTCACTCTAGCCCGCCGTGTGTGACGCGGTGTTTCGTTGTGAAAGCAAAACTACTTTGTTTGGTCTTTCAAAAGAGGACACGACTAAAAATCAGTGGGTAAGTTGCATTTACAACACTGTTCCAGAACAGTTCAACACAAATATTCAGATGTGTGCAGCGCATTTATGGAGGACTGTTTACTGATCCTGGGATAGTAGATTACAATGCCGGCTGTTCTGACTCAAAAACTGTAAGTAAGTTTTTTATATTTAAAAAATTTGCCAATGATGATTCAAAGGCGAGTTTTGGGCAGTGTAGAGTAGCGTTTGTAGTTTGTCATGTCTCCAATCACAAATGCAGACATGGTTTTATGTTACGCGGCGCGATGCAACGCAACGCGTAAAAAAAGGAAGTATTAAATCATTATAATCATAATTATGTCCCCACTGGATATAACAAATGCCTCGTGTCCGGCTGGGACAAGGTATAACAATATGGCAAGGGGTGTAACATTTCCGTCACACGCTTGATTTCTTTTAGATCGGCAATCACAACGCAACTGGAAGCGGGCCATCAGAGCACATCGCTTTCAGACCGATGAGCTTTGAAAAAATCTACGCTTTTTTCTGAAAGGCGGGGCATAGAGGAGAAACAATAATGTACAGTATGTGGAAAATAATGGGGTTTTTTTTACCTTAAACCGCATAAACACATTTCATTACACCAAATACACTAAATAATGTTATTTTTAGCAACATCATATGACCCCTTTAAAATATCAATACTTAATTGGTTTTGTGTACTGCAGCTTTTGTACTGCATTGTATTGCTCCTAATGGACAGCATTTATTTGCCTTTACTGAGGAGCCCCATGTGGATGATCTGAGGTTCAATTAATCAATTATTTTAGGTTTAACTTATTTATAGATGTGCCTTCACAAGGCTTTGTCACAGAATTAATATTGTTTCATGAACTTGACACGCCAACTTATTTTAAACAGCTTTGAGCAAAAACTATCTGGAAATCAATTATGGCAATCAATAGTAAACTTATGAAAGTATACAACATCCATTTAGAGGGTCACCTGCATGGTCAACTACTACAAGAAAATAATTTTTTAGGTTCAACTGAGGAACATAAGGACAAATAGATAACATTATGCACTTCTGTTCAAAAGTATAGGGTCAGTGAAATTTCTTAAACAAAATCACTCAGCAATTAAATTGATCAAAAGTGACAGTAAAAATGTCACATTGTTACAAGAAAACTGTCAAATAAATGCTGTCAAATAATTCCTGAAAAAAGGAAGATGGTTTCCACAAAAAATAATAAGCAGTACAACTGTGTTCAACTTCAACATTGATAATAATAAGAAATCACCAAATCAGCATATTAGAGTGATTTCTGAAGGATCTTGTAACACTGAAGACTGGAGTAATGATGCTGAAAATACAACTTTGCATCACAGGAATAAATTCCTTTTAAAATATCCTAAAGTAGAAAACAGTTATTTTAAACTGAATATAACCTTGTTTACTGTATTTGTATGTTAAAACAATAAATTATAATATATATATTCTGCATACCCCTATTACACCCCCTTCATCCAAAATGTATTCTCAGAAGGGGTTTTGAGGGAGGGTATGCATGCCAATGGAACAGCTGGTATTGCTTATCACTATCTACTTTGCTCTTGCACTAATTTATAAGAATAATGCAACACCACAGACTTCTCAAGGAAATGGCAAGATGCTCTGAATAGCCAGATGTGCCTTAGCTAAATCAGTAAAAAGAAAGTCTTCTTTTAATTTGGTATTGTCTGGAACAAATGTTAAAAAATATTATAAAAATCTGTGATGATTGGACAAGTTGACATTTCAAACAGCAATGAGACATAAATTTCATCTTAGTAACAAGGAAGCCCATCTTAAAAGTACTGATTTGTGATTTCATATCAGTTCTGTTTTGTTAAATTGATGTGAGCACTATTTTTGACGACCTGCAGTGGCCAAACTATTTTCTGACCTCACTGTAATGAGCCTTCAAATTCAGTGTAGCCTGGGT
Organism: Sinocyclocheilus anophthalmus; assembly: GCA_018155175.1. NCBI lineage: Eukaryota > Metazoa > Chordata > Actinopteri > Cypriniformes > Cyprinidae > Sinocyclocheilus > Sinocyclocheilus anophthalmus. The sequence continues at coordinate 95,633 of JADLZN010005742.1, read as the reverse complement.
ATGTGCACACACACACACACACACACACACACACACACACTGAATAATACATAGACAGAGAAGAGGGGAGTCTAACACACACTGACACACTGTCTCAGATGCAACATTCTTCAATCTTTAACAAAAACAGCCATTACGCTCAACTGAATGCACCCTGGTGTCTCAATTCCTTTTAGACTTCCTAAGAAATTATAACACACACACACACACACACACTTTTTAATGGAAACCATTGACCCACATGGTCATACCGCAGTACCAGATAGATTCCTTGGTGAGTTTTCCGCGGGGCGGGTGTTGTGTGGTGAATCAGTATGGAGATACTAGATGTGGATGAAGTGGACAAATTTAGGGATGGTGAACGTAGAAATGCAGGATGCTGAACAGCCTGAAGTGTGGGAGGTTAGTGGAATGAAGGGAAAGGGGAGGAAGAGCCAGACACGGCGTGACATCTCAGTCCCAAGAACTGCCAGAACGCTGCAGAAGTCAGAGCTGAATCACTGAAGAGAAAAGGAAAAGCAACAATACAATTCTTAAAAGTAGACGTGTCTCAAAATACTAAGTGGAAAAAAATCAGATGAATACCGTGACCCAAAGTCACTTTTTAGAAGAACTGAGTTCAGGGTCAGTGGTTTGGATTCGTCCAAAGTATTTTGGAAAGCTAGCAAGGTCAGTTATAACATTTCCACATGACATTTCCTCAGGTAACCAGTAAGTAAATAAAGAAACACAGTTTTTTTCCCCTCATGCCCTGTGAAAGCGGTCTGGTCGACTGGTTGGTCCATCTGTCCGTGCCTGTGGCAAAACCTCAAGGCAAATGATTACATATACATCACACCACCTGTGGGAGAGCAGTTATTTCGTTCAACACAAACACAATCATTTTTCATTTTTCAAGTCTGTGTGCACATTTAGGTCCATGTGTACCACAATAATGGCACAGGTCTAAAGACGACTCCAACCTGTAGCGATTATTTTCTGGCTTATCTTTTATTTGTGAACTGTGATGAGAGCTGGGAAATATCAACTAAATCATCTTAGTGACTGGTGGGCATTCAAAGATGCAGTTACACATTCTCTCCTTCACTTTATTTGTCCTCAAGTTCTGCACAGAAATAAAACAAAAGCTCTATCTGGCCTTTTCTCTTCTTCGCCTCCATAGGCAATTAAAATTGACAGGATGCTAAGAGCAGCTCAAGGTTGAGAGCAGCCTTCACTGAAATGATTTTGCCACAGATTTGACAGCCCCCTATTGTTTACTGTGTACGTGATATGAAATCCTTTATATTGGGGGTTAAAGTCACAACATTAAAGGCTGAATTTAGTAAATTGATGCATCGCCTTTTTCACAAGGTATTTATTTGCAAACGCAGTGTAGTTGTCAATATCATTGTCAACAACATTGAATCACTGTCATTCCAGTGTTGTTATTGTTAACCAAAATTAAAGTATTAAAATAATTCACATTATTTGAAATAAAGATGAAGTCAAATAAAATATAAAGTAATTATGAAAAACTTTAACTTTTTCCTTGGCAAGTAACTGAAATAAAATAGGTTTAAGTACAAAAATGACTAAAACTACAAAAAAAAAATCAAAAGCTAAAGAGAAATATAAATAAAATAATAATAAAAATGAGAAGAGCATAAAAAAACTAAATGTCAGATGTTGAATAAGTGCTTTTGCTCCAATAAAAATGTATTATGTGTTTGCTCACGTTGCCTTTGTTTTATGTTGTATTTTGTTTAGATATACACAACAACAGGAAAAAATCAGCATGAGGGGCAAACATTTTTCCCAGCACTATATACAGTATATGTACTTAACTATAGCACTATATATCCCTGTTGAAGAACTTTACAAAAAAAAACATTTATTTTCATTAGTGTATTTGTGCATCTATAGATGAATATGTTTTATAATCAATAGAGAATACCATAGTTTTACTTTTAATAAATGCATTACAAGAAAAAAAATGCAGTGCTTCATTTTGCAGTAAAATTGAACTGTTTTGTATAAGCATGATACGCATGTTTAGATGGCTGTGTTAACTGCTTTGAGAGCAATCACATTACTTTGGAGAAGTGTCAAATCAATTGAGAAAAACTGTAAAAGAAAAGTTCACCATAAAATTAAAATTCTGTAATAATCATTTACTCACCCTCAAGTCATTCCAAACTGTAACCGTATGTTTTGGAACACAAAATAGCAGTAAAAATATTCTTCATAATATCTCCTTTACTTTTCCATGGAAAGAAACAGCAGCAAACATTTTTGAAGGACATTGGAGTGAGTAAATAACCACATTTATATTTTGGAGCAAATTACTCTTTACATTTACTTGTTTTTTTATATATACATATTATCTCTAAACTTGCTTTCAGAAATTATAATAAGCTTATGTTGATCACCGGAGCTCTGGCCCATGAGGATCTATTGATTGTTGCTGTTGAAATGGCAGGGAGTTCAAACATTCTCAAAGCCTATTAGAGAGACATAATTTATACAGGAGAGCTGATGCGCATCCTTTGGAGTCCCAAAAGTAAAGCCTTGAATGTAATGCGTGTGTGCTTTTGAGTACAGGGAGAATCTCTTAAACTCTTAAAGGCCTCTGTTTATCTCAAGTCTTTTTAAGTTTATCTTAAATTCATCTCAGTTTCTAAGTTTTGAAGTGCAGTCCATAACTATATGACTTGGAAGCTAACAAAAGTAATACAACATAGGGCTTCAAAAATACCAATTTCTGTGATGATGCTCTCAAAATGTAAAAGAAATTCGATCCATAAGGGGCAGTCTAAAGATTTTAATCATGCAAAATTATTTCAGACCCCGTAATAAGGACAACAGGATATGATGCCATGCTCTAGAGCTTATGTAAATACTAAATATAAAAGTACTTTCTCTCTTTTTTTGGCAGGTCCAGTTTTTTTATCCCTTGTAGTCATCAGTTCCATCTTTCTTTTTTCTCTCACCACCACTCCACTCTGCATTCATCCTCTCCCCTTATCACTTACTCTTGCTTACATCCCATTTTACCTCAGTAATCCTCCTTTCACTCCTTCCTTCTGTAAATGTGAGGGAGGTCACTCGCTCTAGGTGGCAAATCCCTCCACTTCTGTCCTGGACTGATGAGGAGTGAATGTCCGTAATGAAGAGATACTTTCCAGTCACACAGTAACCGAACTAACCACTGTAAGAAGGGGAATTCGGAAAGTCAAAAATATTAGAACTACAGTAGAATTAAGAAAGACAGACAGACAGATACACGTTCATACATACATACCTACTTAGATACACACCGATAAGCCATTTCATTATGACCACCCCCAGTCTAGAGCAATGAGCGCGCATGGCAACCAAATGGTGCCAACCATTTAGTTCACAGAGCAGAATATATACCACCTGAGGACCAGCTTTTGATCAGTAGAGTGTTCGGTGTCAGAATGGGAAAAGATGCCGATTCATCAGAGTTTGATAAAGGACAAACTGTGATGGCATGGCACCTTGGAACTTCGATTTCGGAAACTGCATGCCTTGTGGGTTATTCACATGCCGCTGTAGTGAGTATGTATCAAAAGTGGTGCACGGATGGCCAAACAATGAACAGTCGTCCAGCCATGTGTCATCCGCAGCTCACTGATGCCAGAGGGGAGTGGAGACTGTCGGTCATTGTTCACAGCGACTGGAGGGCCACAGTGCGACAAATCACCAGCAGCTTCAACAATGGTGAGACCCTGGATGATTGGAAGAAAGTGGCCTGGTGTAATCAAGATTCCTGGTGCTTCACGTCGATGGCCAAGCACGAATACGCTGATTACCAACAGAGGCTATGGCACCTCGATGCACTGTTGGGCCAACACAGGCTGGTTATGCTGTGGGTGATGTTTTCTTGGGACACTTTAGGCTCCATTATCCCAATAGCACAATCCCTGACAGCTGTCAGGTATCTGAACATCATTGCAGTCCACGTGCACCCAATCATGGCAACTGTGTTGCCTGCTGGTGATGGCCATTACCAACAAGATAATGCGCCATGCTACACTGTCAGATTCGACAAAGAGTGGTTCAAGGAACATGACGGTGAATTTCTGTTAATGCCTTGGCCTCCAAATTCACCTGACATGAATCCAATCGAAAACTGGGTTTGTGCTACATCATCACCACCACGCAATGAACAGGAACCACAGAACCTGCTGGTGACATTATGGTACCAGATACCCCAGGAGACCAATCGCCACCTCACTGAATCAAGCTCAAGAGCAGGATGTTTTTAGGGCTAAAGAAGGTCCTACAGGTTATTAGATAGGTGGTCCTAATGTAATGGCTTTTCGGTGTTTTCATGTGTACTTGGGCAAGATTTGTTGGGGATTTTGGGATACACTGGAAGATATTAACTAGAAAAGTTGCTTCAAGGCAACATCAAAACCAGAGATTGCATCACCATGAGAGATAGTTTGCTAAAACAGACTGTGACGGTGTCAGTAGAAGTCAGCCTTTTACACAGATCTAAGATGTCTCATCGCTTACACTATCCACTGAAATATCTTAGAAATGGACAGCTTGTCCCAAATCAGTTCAAACAGGAGTCAATCAGTCAGAGTGGTATGAAGTTAAAAAGTTCTTTAGATGCCATCAGGTACAACTGATTGCTTTCTGGGTGCATCTAAACTAGAATGCCTTTAAAACAGTCTCTTTTTAAGGGACAGTTCATCAAAAGTGAATGCATGCCTTGTCATCATTTACTTACTTTCATGTAGTTCCAAACCTATATGACTTTCTTTCTTTTGCACTGTTTTTTCTTTCAACTGTATACAATGAAAGTGAATAGTGACCATGGCCTGTCAATCAAAATTCTCAAAAAATAACAACTTTTTGGTCTGTTCCTCTCACAAATCTATTACAGGTGCATCTCAATAACTTAGAATGTTGTGGAAAAGTTCATTTATTTCAGTAATTCAACTCAAATTGTGAAACTTGTGTATTAAATAAATTAAATGCACACAGACTGAAGTAGTTTAAGTCTTTGGTTCTTTTACTTGTGATGATTTTGTCTCACATTTAAAAAAAAACCACCAATTCACTATCTCAACAAAATAGAATACTTCACAAGACCAATAAAAAAACATTTTTAGTGAATTGTTGCCTTCTGGAAACAGTATGTTCATTTACTGTACATGTACTCAAAACTTGGTTGGGCCTCCTTTTGCATGAATCACTGTATCAGTTCGGCGTGGCATGGAGAAAATCAGCCTGTGGCACTGCTGAGGTGTAATGGTAGCCCAGGTTGCCAAAATTTCCTGGTAGATGGCTGCGTTGACTTTGGACTTCAGAAAACACAGTGGACCAGCACCAGCAGATGACATGTCAGCCCAAATCATCATCACTGACTGTGGAAACTTCACACGACTTCAAGCAACATGGTTTCTGTGCCTCTCCACTCATCCTCCAGACTCTGGGACCTTGATTTCCAAATTGAAATGCAAAATTTACTTTCATCTGGAAAGAGGACTTTGGTCCACTGTGTTTCTGAAGTCCACAGTCAACGCAACCATCTACCAAGACATTTTAGAGCGCTTCATGCTTCCTTCTGCTGACAAGCATTATGGAGATGCTGATTTCATTTTCCAACAGGACTTGGCACCTGCCCACACTTCCAAAAGCACCAAAAGATGGTTAAATGACCATGGTGTTGGTGTACTTGACTGGCCAGCAAACTCACCAGACCTGAACACCATAGAGAATCTATGGGTATTGTCAAGAGGAAAATGAGAAACACCAGACCCAACAATGCAGATGACCTGAAGGCCGCTTCAAGCAACCTGGGTTCACTACAACCCCTCAGCAGTGCACAGGTGATGTCTCCACTGCCACACCGCACTGATACAGTACTTCATGCCAAAAAGGGGCCCAACCAAGTAATTGAGTACATGTACAGTAAAAAACATACTTTCCAGAAGGCCAACAATAAACAAAAAAAATTGTTTTATTGGTCTTAATGAAGTATTGTAATTTGTTGAGATAGTGAACTGGTGGGTTTTTGTTAAATGTGAGCCAAATCATCCCAATTAAAAGAACCAAAAACTTAAACTACTTCAGCCTGTGTGCATTGAATTTATTCAATACACAAGTTTCACAATTTGAGTTGATTACTGAAATAAATGAACTTTCTGAAAGGACATTCTAATTTATTGAGATGCAACGGTATATGGCTTCAAAAGACTTGGACTCCTTCCTGGTTTTCTTGGTGCTTTTTGAAACCTGACAGCCCCAGTCTCGGTTGTGTTGTTCTACCTATGGTTTGGCACGGACATGACTGGGAGTAACTGTTCAAACGCCATGTTAAATGTGCATTTTGGAGAACTATCCCAGAACGACATATATATCCTCAGCTGGTGGTTGGCGACAGAAGTAGGACGGGGTCCATGTAGTAGCGTGGGGCTTCCCCCGACTTAGTCAGAGAACAGATGCATCCATAGTGGATGAAAGCTCAGAGGAGCTCTGAGCGTTACGGTTTGGGGAGAAGCAAATGATCAGTGATGCAATCAGAGACAAGCCCACGTGGTGTGAGGAGAGAGAGGGACAAGAGGAAGAAAACTGAAAGGTTTGTGGGGGGGGGGGGGGGGGGAATTGCTATGTAGCAGAAAGAAAGAAAGAGGAGGGTTAGAATGTTACGTCTGTCAGGAATTCAGCAAAGAGGCCGTAAGAATCTGGTCTACTTCTATGCGAGTGTGTTTGTATGTGAGCCTGCCTTATTAGTTGCTTCGAACTGTGCACCGGCACAGTAATTATAACTTTGTTTATTTTGTCATTTTCTCCTCCCATTCCCAAGAGAGGGGGGTGGGAGAGAGGCAGAATGACTATAATAAATAATTATCCCTTATCTCCAAGGGACGGCGTCTCAGAAGGTTACATGGTGTTTTAGGAAAATAAATAACATCCCTTTAGGAGAAATTATGCATGTCTAGTGAAATAAGCATGTGTTGTTAAATAACAATGTATTATGCACTTCAATTGGTGCCATCAATTTTTAACAAAGCAAACTCAAGTATGCTCATCTAAAAGACAATTGCCCATCAGTTCTTTTCCATGTAGAGCAGCAGGAAGTGATCATGAAACTGAAACTCTAACAGTTTACATTCCAACATAACATTTTGGGTTTTTTTTTTTTTCAGTTGGCTACCCATTTCCGAGAGACAGTGAGTGAGAGTGAGCGTGTACTGATTAACAGTCACCCAGAATGCACTGTTCGCACATTCTGCCAAGTAATCAGTTTCATACGAATGCCAGCATGACACCTGCAGCAAGCCAACATCGCCCTGAGATTAGACCCAACTCTTGTGAACTCTCTCTAATGAACACAAAATGCTTAGGTTCTGAATGTCTATTAGTCCATTTTAATGCATATGATCAATAAAAAAAAGATAAATGAGCTTTTTATACAACCTTTGTTTTGTTTCAGATGAACTGTGTATGTGTCCTGTGTTCTTTGAGCTGAAGCTTCTGTCACAGATGAATGAAGAGGTTGATCTCAGCTCTCATCTCATTCCTATTCATCTCCAAAGCCTGGAGCAGAGCAAAAACTAAGGATGCACGATATATCGGCCAGTATCGACCGATAACATTTTTATGTTATCGTTATCCACCCGATAAGAAAATTTGGTCGATATAGTAAAGCCGATAAATAATGCATTTCCTTCAGAGACACTTCACAGTTCGCCATGATGGAGCGCATCCACAACTGGATTCACGTACTTAGTTCAGGTTCACTTGTGCATTTGCATCTTTTTGTAAATATATAAGTTGTAATATTATGTTTATGTTGTATAAATATCTGATTATCAGATAGCCTAATTAACCCGCTAATAAAGTACTTCAGTTTACCGATGTTCATTCAGCTCTTTGGCCACAGCGCGCACAGCTCAAACATGCTGCTATTTGAAACAGTGGTATTAATTTAAGATATTTCTTTATCAAAATCATGGATGCATTATTATTAATAACCACCACTTTTATTTTTATCTTATTATTTTCATCAACAATATGATTTAATTAAAATCATTTCACTATTGTCTGTGCAGAGGCTATTCCCTTTTCAACATCCATGGCACATGCATTTAGATTATTTACACGTAGGTAATGTTGTCCAATGACTATTTAAACATTATTTTATTTATTTGTAAGGCTTTTTTTTCTTGATAAAGAAATTTAGTAATAGGAGTGTAAAATTAATTGTAAAACTTACACTGGTTCAAACTAGGCTGCTGTACTGTATATGTTTGATTTATGTTTGGGACATGGTTTTTAATGGTGAGACTTTTGTAATCAGGCTCTCAAACATTATATAAAAACTTGGATTTAGATTTATCGGCCAACATATTGGTTATCGGCTTTCAAATATAAAGAATAATCAGTATCATTCTCATCAACATTTATACCAGTGCATCCCTAGCAAAAGCACTCCACAATTCCACTCCATCTCTCCTTAATCATCAAGGTCTGTGTTCATAACACCCTCTTCTCCAAAGGAAACTCAGAAAATCAGAGAAGGAGCCAGAGCCAGCCAGTGAGACTGGTTTTCAAGGTGTCAACTTCTGGGTTACTAACCACTCTAATTATATTAAACCAATAATAAATCCAGAGATGGGTTGTTTTTCTAAAAAACTTCACTTGAGTTTATCTGAAGAATGACAGTCGTAAACATCTGGGATGGCATGAGGTTGAGTAAACAATAAGAGAATTTTCCTTTTTGGGTGGAGTATCCCTTTAAAGGAATAGTTCACCCAAAAATTATATTTCTTCCATCATGTACTCACCCTCAAGTTGTTACAAACCTGTATGTGTTTCTTTCTTCTGTTGAGCACAAAATAAGATATTTTGAAGAATGTTGGTAACCAAACAGTTGACAGTTGTCATTGACTTCCATAGAATGGGAAAAAAAATACTATGGAAGGCAGTATGTGTTGAAATCTCTTTCAGCTGGTGAAAAAAAAAATATATATATATATAGATATCACAATTACCTAAACTATGGACTGCATGCTTTGTTTGACCTCAAAATGATTAATAGAAAGAAAGCCCACCACTGAATAATAATTCTCTTTATTTTCCTTTTCCTTTATTTGCATTTTCCTGTTTATGGCTGTCAGACATCGGCATGATATCTCAGGACAAATATTTCAGTTAGGATATCCAGGGTGTAGGATTTTGCTTACTATTTCATTAAAAACGCTTACAGATACATTTAATTGTTATATTATTGTATTTTAAGACAATGTAGATGATAGTTGTTATATTTTATTAGTTTTAATGGGACTTTTTTGTTGCATGTCTTTTGACTAACTGATGTAACAACAGTTCAGATAAATATTACTCTATCAGACAAAACTATAAATGCAGTTTTATATGCTGAAGATTTGTTATATACATCACGGTAATACAAAACAGCACTAAACAGAACTGTAAACACAACTATATGCCACATTAATTACCAACAACAATATACTGTCCTCACAAAAGCATTCTGGCCCAAGCTGACTGGTTTTAATTAACTGACATAAGTTTGTTCAAAACCAGATAATATATTTTAAAACCATATAATAATATTTTAGTAAAATATCAAATCTATTTCAAATAGATCAAAGGGGCAGATCAAGAACATAAAATTTACTTAGGGCCAAGTTCATTTTTTCTCAGCGAAGAAAAAATAAAAAGGGCATGAGTGAATCTATTAGGCTATAAGTCCTGCAACAGATGCATTACTGTAGCATCTTCTATAGCCTGAGCATTGACTCTGGTAATTATTGTAATGGAGACAGATGTGCAGACCAGATGATGTTGGGTATACATCATAGACCTCTTTCACGTATTTTACATGTCCATTAGACAGATTCATGCATGTATAATACACCCATTAGTAAGCAGCACAGCTAGTGTCATCATGCTCTTAGTTTGATCTTTTTCACCTCTAACTAACACAGCTGCTGCCTGCTATTATGTAACTGCCATGTTTATGTGTCCCATCAGAGCTGCATGTGTTCGCAGCTGAATGTAGCCTTTCATAACTCGATTATAATGAATTTTCAATTGTAGTTAGCTGGCTAAGGTAAACGCTTTTGCTCCATGAAGCATTTGTGGCCCAAATAGCATATCTGGCTCCATGCTCGTGCATTTATTTTGGGTGGAAATTGCCAATTGCCTCGGGAGTCCAAGAAAATGACAGGAAAATTGTTTGAAAATTATATTCAATCAATGCAAGTCTGTTTTAGTACCGATAAACAAGAGGTCGCACACAGAATGGGGATGAAGTGAAAAGCGATGTGTCACACAAGAGTAATTGGATCAAAACAAGAGGATCCAAAATATGGAGGTTTTGTATAATTTTACATCACCAAAATTACAATTATTTGATAATGATATTGCATTGTTTTAACAAGCAGCCTCGCTCTGTCATTCTCACAGAATACATTAGGATATAAGAGAAATGTCTGCAATTTACCACAGTTAATTGTGTCTGGTGTAGCAAGGGCAGGGCAGGACTTAGAGGGCCAGGGGCCCCTGGGCTTGAGGTTATGTTTGGGCCCTACACCTAAACACTACAAATGCCCTCAACTAGAACATCATTATGAAGTAACACAAAATACACAAAAATGTAAATATGCATTGAAGTTCATATATAGTACAATTAATATGCAACATGTCTAACCTAGTCAAAATTTAGATATTAACTAGTCATTATAATACAATAAACAGGGTGTGTTCTCTCATTTGAGAATTCGAAATACACTGAACCAAAAAAGACAGAGATGTATTAGTATTATAAAAATGTATTGTCATAGTCCATATGTGTCCTCTTATGTCAGATTTTTACATCTAATCAATAAATTAAATCCGAGAAAAAAGACATGTTGGCTATTAACAATCAAATGAAATCACTATCAACAAAATCCATAGATGGATTCTGCATAAATTGTTGTTTAAATATAACATTTTAATGTAGAAATATTAAATGATTGCAAAAATGAAATAATAAGCTCCTTTTTAAATATGAAACTACAACCGCCGTAGGTGGCTGCAAGTAGCTGTCTTAATGAGTAAGTTGAACACTTAAAGGTGCAGTGTGTAAATTTTAAATCTAGCGGTGAGGTTGCGAATTGCAACCAACGGCTCAGTCCCCCGCTCACTCCTCCCTTTAGAGAAGTAAGTGGCCGTACCGGACTAAGCTGGCCTCGGTATAAAGACAGCCGAAGAGCAATGAGATTTATTTCCCTCTCCAACAGGTACAAAATGAGGAATTACTATTAACAACTCAAACAATTCTGCAAAACGTCTGTGATTATCAGAGAATTTTATTAATGTACCTTGTACATTCTACCAAATCAATCAATGTTACCGCGACGCTACCACGTGTGTTTTATTCGCAAGAACAACAAAGTGACGAAACGCGCTATGTAGAGCAGTTTGTCTGTTTAGGGTCCGTTTGTCCATGTAAGGGGACCCGCGGTGTACGTAGATATAAATTGCTCAATCTAAGGTAATAAAAACATAACGGTTCATTAAATAAGGTCTTTATACACCTTTGAAAACATAGTTATATATATTATGTTCAATTTCTGTTTATAGATCCTCTTAAATATTACACATTGCACCTTTAAATCAACCGATTCGTTTAAAAAGCTAATTCATTTAACTTAGCAAACGACTGTACAGGAACAAAACACTGTGTGGCTCCGAAGGGAGCAGCAGTTCTGCTGTTAGTTCTATTTTCTTTTTGACGGCGCAAAATGGAATGTTGTGTTTGAAAGTTTCTCAGTAACTTGTTGTTATAGGCCTACATTTGTGATCGTGCCGATATTCGGAAAACCCCATAGACTCTGGTTTGGTTATAGGCCAAGTCTATATAAAAAAAAAGAAGAAATCATAAATGGCTATTTTTATTTTTAAAATTATTTTGATGATATTTCTGAGACAGGAGAAAGCGCTCAAAACTCTTCAGATCGCATAATTTAGTGGAGCAGTAATATAATATAGAATCATCCTCTGTAAAGAAATGAAGTGTGAACATATGAGAATTTCTCATTATCTTTCTAAATCTGCAATCTTTTGGGCTAAAGGCTTAATGGAGATGTTTAAAGTAGCCATGTGATGACAAATTAATCGGCGCAGTCGCAATTCAATACGTGTGTCCTTCTTCTTTGGGAAATTATCATAAATACCAGTTTATGCTGTTTGATTATGGACTCGAAGGCCACAGTTGGAGCATTGGCCCTTGGCCCTAGCCCTTGTGTGTGCAGTGGAAATCGGCCATATAATTTCTGACTGATAACTGAACAAATCAAAAAATCGTAAACGTGCAAAGGTGGGGCCCATGGGCTCAAGCCCAATGGTCAGTCCGGCTATGAGCAAGGCACTTTTTTTATTCTCCTCAAGGAGAACACAGATATGATCTTTGTATAGAAATTTCTGAAAAAGTCATATGAGATATAAACTCACAGTTCTGATAAAAAAAGTCAGAAGACGGCAAGATGTAAATACTTCCGAGTTTCTCACAATTCTGACTTTTTCCCTTCAGAATTCTGAGTTTACATCCTACAATTATTTTTCTATGAATTCTGAGTTAGCACTTCACGTTTTGTTTTTTTGTTTCTGCCTCAGAATATAAAAATTAAAATGGCAACTGAGTTTTTTCTCACAATTTTGACTTGTATATATGCATTGAAAATATATATTTGAAATATATATTTTCTTAAATAGACCTTAGTCAGGTTAGCGTCATTAATTTTTGACAGAAAACAAGGCTGTGAGGGACAGAACAACATGCTGATGAAACATCTTTCCAAAAGATTTTCAGTAAAAAAGAAAAACACCAGGAAACATTTTTGAAAGTTTTGATATGATCTAGGCCCTTTATACAGTGCATGCCATGTAAAGACTGTAGGTCTATCCCTCACAGCCTTGTTTTCATCCATGCTAAATTCAATATGGCATCTAATCTGACTAAGGTCTATTGCGAGTTTATATCTCACAATTCTGACTTTTCTTCTTAGAAGAGTTGATGTCTTGCAATTCTGAGTTAAAATCTCGCAATTCTGAGAAAAAAAGAAAGAATTGTGAAATTAAAAGTCATAATTACCATTTATTTATTTATCCTGTGGCAGAGAAAAGCTTCTGTCTTTGTCTCTTCATTTAACTGAAATGTGGTTTAGGACATTTATGAACTGGCATTACACTGACATAATATGGCATAAAGATGATGTATTATTCAACAGATGGCTCTCCCATTTTTACACCGCCAGATATTGATGTGTTGGCCTCCTTATCCCAATTAATGGAGTCACCACAGACATTTATCCACAAATGTTTAAGCATCCAGATTATAAATGGTATCCTTTAGCAGTAAACAAATTCTGTGCCACTACTAATGAGAAATCAAGATTTGCGTCAATTCTGCAGTCAAACTTAGGGATTCACAGCATACATGTGAAGCACTCAGAAAACAATGCCCAGGATCCAATCGGTCAGTGATCAAAGGGTGCTGTCCAGCAAACATGCCGCCTGGGACGGAACGCACAAACATCAATGAGTTGAATATAATAACTAGGATTAGAAACAGTGGCCTTTAAAGCCTGGAGGACAAGCAATCAGCATTCTGCCATCCCAATGAGCAGGTCGAGAAGACTTATGCTAATCAAAGTCTGTCTTTTCCCCTTTCAATCCACATCGAAACCTCACAAGAGAGACTAACAGAATGCAGCAAAAAGAGCAAACATTAGAAACCGCTCTGAGAGGTTTGTTGTTCTCGGTTGGCCGTGATGGATTGGACCGGCTCACAGCTGTGACTCAAGCTGCATCCGAAAACAACCAATGGACGTCAGAGACTGTTAGGACATCAGAACCGTCAGACAATCTCTTCTGATAAACAAGAGTGGTTTCCTACATTCAATAATCACTGGGGCTGAGTGAGATTGAGGTTATTTATTTATTTTCTATAGGTGCAATGATTGAGTGTGGTTGAAAAGACATGCAGTGCATGTATTTGAATGCAGACACATACCAATGTGGTGATGGAGGATCTGGGATCACGCTGCCTCCTACTGGTTAAACTGATGCAGCATTGTTGGTATGTTTGTTAAATTTTAAAAGGCATTTATTTCAAATAGTAAGTAAATGCAAGAATCGGGCAAATATGCAAAATACTTTTTTAATCAACAAGTGTTTAAAAATACACTTAAATTGATTAAGAAATCATACAGACATGGCAAACTATACAAAGCCGTACGAAAAAGACAAAAACAAATATTTATGTACAAGATTAAGCATTAAAATGCCATTTTAGTTACACCATTCAATAACAACACAAATCTAATGACCTAATAATGTATTCATGGTTTGTACTTTTATCCGTTTTTGAAACACTGACAGGGTCACTGGTGAGTGTTTTGGTCAAGAATAACATGGTTTGTAAAAACAACTAAACAGCTGAACATACAATGGAAAACATGCATATACATCATGTCAGTTTACACACATAAACACTTTATTTCAAAAGATTAAAATATAACATTAAATATAATTATTTACAATGTTCGAAACTTTACATATATTCTTTCAGGTTATTTCAAAAACCCCTCCAACGTTTCAGATTCTCACTGTGGCCGATCAACGCAACTTAACAGCAAACCCTTGTCAAAAAAAAATTTATAATAATAAATAATCAATCCTTAGAAATTAACAAAATGCCACAATCTGGAGTATTTAAATATGAACAAACGGCTTCATTAGTCAAATTCTTTCAAGAAGTCAAGATCTGCTATAGGCAGGCGTAACATTAAATAATACATGTCAAAATGCCAATCAGGTTTGGGAAGAGCTTCTAAACAACACACCAGTCAAGCTGAGACTCAGATAAGCAAACAGAATCTACATTTTCTAAACATTAATTATGACTAAACTTCATCCATCTGCCATCCAAATGCTTTCTTTGCAAAGCTTGCCAACCAACTTTAAAAGCACATGATGTATATATATATATATCAAAACAGCAAACAAGCCAGAAATGTTTACACCATAAACACTCAGCAAGAAACCTGTAAGTCAAAGTGCATATATATATTAGTAGTCAACATTTGAAGTGGATCAAAACCTTTCATCAAAGTTGTCCTAAAACTAAAGCAATACCCGTTTTTGTCTTAGGAAAACTTTGATGAACTTTTTTGATCCACTTCAAATGTTGACTACTGTGTATATATAAATGCATAAGTTCTTCCTTTGAAGGCTTGCCAGCTAACTTTAAAAGCAAATGATTTTAGATAATTTAAAAAAGTAAATAAATAAAAATGCTTTGAAACTTTAGTGAACGTGAAAGTGACTTGACGTGTGGCCAAGTATGATGACCCATACTCGGATTTCGTGCTCTGCATTTAACCCATCTAAGAGCACACACACAGCCGTGAACACACACACACCGTGAGCAGTGGGCAGCCATATTGCTGCGGCGCCCGGGGTAAAGCAGTGGGGTCTCGCAGTTATGCCCTTGCTCATAGACGGTCCTCCCTCAGTCGTGTATTGAGGTGCAGAAGAGATGATGCCCCTGACGTTATTCACTCCCCCCACCGACAATTCCTGTGAGACCTGAGACTCGAACCCCGCAACCTTTGGGTTACAAGTCCGACTCTCTATCCATTAGGCCACGACTGCCCCCTAAACGTCTTTAGAGACTGCCCCCAAACACGGTCTTTAGTTTGTTAGAAACGGCAAACAAACTAAAACTGGTTCAGTTAACTACAACAACAAACACAAACAGTTCGATTTGGTTCAATTTTACAAAACACAAACCGTTGTATTTGAGTGACAGATTTTAAATTCAATCTAACTCTAAACATTTCTAAATCTAAACATTTGGCATTTTAGGGTAAAAAGAAAAGAAAAACTATTTTCCAAATTTAAAAAAAAAAAATCGACGTTTTATAAAAATCGTTAAGTTTAGGCCTTTTCAGTTTTTGGTTTAGCACAGTTTTTACTTATTTTAGTTTCGCAGAGTTAACCCAGATACCTAATAATACGGCGATAATTGCGGGGAGCAAAAGTAGACACAAAGAACCTACTATTCTGGTTAAAAATACACAATTTAAACTGCATTAATGACTTACTTGTGTGCATACTTGCTCCTGATGACAGCGAGTTTACTGTCCGGCGGGCCGATGAGCATATCATGAAGTTTTCTGACCACAGGTGCCAGATCCTCCACACTGTATCCAGAGTGGAACTGCAAACACTGTGTCTGGAAACAGAAATTGAACATCAGTCAAAACCTTCACACAAACTCTGAAGTGCAATTGTGAAGTGCAGCCAGATATCTGTGAAGCTCGGAGGAGTCTAATGAGTGTTACATAAGGGAAGTGAGACTTTAAGACACCTGCCAAATATTTCATGGTGCGAGAAGAAAATGCCCTCAAGCTGTCAATAATCTGAGGATATGATGCAAACAACATCCGGACAGAATGTAAATGAATGCATAAGCGTGTGTACGGTGTTGTTTCAAGGTAACTGAACTTCATCTATGACTTCTCCGTAGTGCCACACAGGACACAAACCAATTACTCTAACATTGGTAAAGAAAGTCCAGCTTCACTTTTATTAACCAAAATACCTTTGTCACAGTCTTAAAGGACAAACCAACCCACTACTTGGTTTGAGTGTGAATGTGTGTGTGCATAGGGACAGAAATTAGCACCCATAATGAGCAGTTACCAGGCCATCAGAGCTGTCGTCAGCTTTAGCTCATTCAAATCATAGCACACAGGGATGTTGAACTCACTGTGAAAGTGTCTATATGTGTGTATCACCAAGGAACGGTGGCATTTTGTGAAAATAAATGGTATAATTCATGAGCTCTGTGCTTGTGCATACATTATAAAAGCATAAATGTAAACACTTACCCATCCTCCCAGATCCTTAGTAACCAGAGCGATGAGCAGACAGGCAGAGGCGAGCAAAGACGCTCTCACGGGCACAAAATCCATCTCCAGCAAACTCAGCTCACAAATAAAGCGCGCCAGAGTCAGTGTGTCCATACCTGCATTCACACACTGCCAGGAGACGAGAGACAGTTAATCATCACACACACACACAAACAAACCAGAATAAGCACCCATACACTGACAAACTGCAGAGAGGAGAAGTCAAGTTTTATTCACGTACAACACACACACACACACAGATACAGAGTCAGTATCTTCAGGGCCTGCAGAAAAAGTATACAAAGCTCACCCAACCTTCCCATATTTTCCACTTTTCATTCTTGGCAAATTCAGCACACAATTGCTAAAAGAATTGCTTCAGTAAGCCATAGCAGGAAAGCGTTTTAATGTGAACATCTGAAATGTAAAATTTGATTTCCTTGATTCTTGAATTGATTTCCTTGATCCTTGATTTCTTGAATGTTCTACTCTTTGAAGGAATAGTTCATCCAAACTTTCTGTCATTATTTCCTCATCCTCATGTTATTCTAAAGCTGTGTGCGGTTATTTTTTCTGTGTACAAAAGGACAATCTTTTGAAGAATTCTCAGACAGCTCTTGTACAAATCATAGTGACTGGTGCTGTTAAACTCAAATTAATTAACAGAAAAATACCATATAGTGTTTTTGTTATTTTGGAGCTTAACAGACAAGGTCACTATGAACTATAAACTTTGGGGAAAAAACCTGCACAAAGATTGTTCAAAATTTCTTCTAAGATACACTACCATTATAAAGTTTGAAGTCTGTAGGATGTTTTATGTTTTTGAAAGAAGACTCTTATGCTCAATAAAAGCTGCACTCATTTGTACATTAAAAATACATTAAAATAGTAATATTGGAAAGATTATTATAATTAAAAAAAAAAATTTATTTCAATATATTTTAAAATGTAGTTTATTCCTGTGATGGTGAAGCTGAATTTTCAGCAGCCATTACTTTGGTCTTCAGTGTCACATGAACCTTCAGAAATTATTCTAATAAGCTGATTTGCTGCTCAAGAAACATTTCTTATTATTATCAATGTTGAAAAAGTTGTACTGCCTAATATTTTTTGTGGAAACTGATCAAAAAAAATGTCTGAATTCTTTGATGAATAGAAAGAAATATTTTGTAACATGATGCATATCTTTACTGTCACTTCTGAACAATTCAATTCATTGAATGCATTCTTGCTGAATTAAAGTATTTAAATAAACTGACCTCAAATTTTTGAATGGCAGTGTAAGTTCTACAGAGGTTGAGAACAATATGAGGTTGAGAAAAAGTAGGTAAACTATCCCCTCTAGATATTTTTGAAGGCATTTTACAAATTATATCAGTAAACCGTCAAGAAAAGTCTGAGTTTGTCTACTGCGCCTTAATCACTTGAAAAATCACTTGTAGAAAGTCCCTGGATAAAAGCTTTGGCATGAATAAGTGTAAATGATCTGTTTTGTGCATGCTGTAATTGCTTTTCTTTAGAAAACTACGCCAGCAATTAAAAAGGATTTTATTTTTATTCTTTGTTTTATTTATTTGTTCTTCTCCTAATTAACGTTCTTCTAATTGAATATAATGGTATTATTTGTCAATGTGCACTTAAGAAGCTCATTTACAATTAGTAAAACCAGCAATTCTGCCAACAAATAAAAACACACACACAAAAAACTACATTGCAGAGCTTTAACTAAAGCTCAATTAAATCAGCTGTTGAAAATGAAAATAGATCTGACAGCAGCAAGCAGCAACAACCAGTGACAGCTGGTCACACACACACACACAGATTCCTCAGGAAACAAACAGGTCACACCTTACAAACACAAAGACATTCAAAGCATGCTACCCTGCATAGTCTTTCTTTCTGACGTTGACAAACACACACACACACACACACACTTGATGTTAATCCTGGTGTGTGTCAGCTGACTCCAAAGGAGTTCCACCTGTCTCTTGAGGGTATATGCATATGTTGTCTCTCACCTTGGCGTAGCGACGGAGGAAGCGGTATGGAACCGGAATATTGATGTCAAAGTTCAGCGCCTGCAGGATGCTGATTTCCATGGCGATGAGCTGAGAACGCTTGTAGGCATCATCACAAATATATAGGAAGTCATCCACGCAAGGTGGAGCTCGCTCCTGTGAGGATACACCAGAGGGGATGATGGGTAACAACTGACAAATCACATAGTACTCACTATTTTACTTAAAGCATGCAATATGTATATTGTGCATAGTATGCAAAAATACAGAGCACACTGTGCGGTTACTGCAACCCACAATGCAGAGTCAACTTGAATTTCTTTGTCTAGTGAGAGGGTTGTGATATTTAATATCACTTTCTTGACTTATTTGATCGAACTGGCAAAAGGCAATTTTACACATAACTGTATAGAAACCTACAATAAAAAATTCAATTATTTCCAAAATGATAAATGGACGGTATTCACGCAGTTCAACATCCAAGAGTGATAATAATCATCATATTGTAGTTTATATAATAATAATAATAATAAATAATAATATAATAATTTACTACAAATATATAAAAAAAAATCTGCATGTCAAAAGAGTACAAGAGCTGATAAATTATTCTGGATAATATAATATTATACATTTATATAGGATTTGAACTTAAACTTTTTCTCTTTTGGATTTAAACTTTAAGTGCATACTTTTAACAAGTAACTACATTTCTATGAGGTTATGTGTGCAAGATAATGAGTGAATGACTAAGTCCTTGAATAACTACAACTAAGCCCAGAAAAGTGCGAGTTTAAAGGAGATGAGACAGCATATGTCTTACCTCAAATTTAGAAGCAATGAGCATGGCAGTGGAACCAATGAGCTGTAAAGACTCCCGTCTGGCCTGGCTCACAGCCAGATAATGATCCGTCATTTTCACAGCCAGGTACAGAGTCTCATGATTCAGCTCAAAATTCTCCTGCAGAGTAAAGAGCAAGAATAAAGTCACATCAGTGCTTAATCCACCAAAAGCCAACAATGTTTTACCAGACTTGTCAGAACAGCACGATGACAAACATTGACACTTACCTGGACCTCAACCAGCCAGTCCACCAGAATCGCTCTCATATTGCTGTTCAGATTTTGCTCATCAGCCATGTAGTCATGTAAGACAAACTTTTCCTGCAAATAAAAGAAATAAAAAACACTTTAGCTTGATGTTCTCTGTCCCTCAACTTGCAAGAGCATTAATGAACTCACTAGTAAACCAACCTCTCTGCTCTTGAGGTAGTCAAAAATATCTTTGGCGTACTCCACTGCATGCACAGAGTCACTGAGGTGCTCTGAATCAATGTCATACTCAGGAGGGATCTGAAAGACATATGATATGATGAAGTTTTTTGTGTGTTTTAAATCTCTAAGGAAAGGATAACCCCCAAAATACTAAAAAATATGCCCAGCAGCAAATATCCACATTCATGCCAATTCTGTAATAATTTCCTGATCTTAATAAGCATTGCACCAGTGCAGCAGACCTAGGCCTTACCTCAGGAGGCAGTAGGTGTGGAGGAATTGGAGCTTTGGAAGAGGACTCTTCCAGTTTCTCAATAATTGACTCCACATTCTTCAGTTCCTCTAACTTTTCCTCCGAATTGACCACAGATCTGAGGGAAGAAAAGATAAGCAATCTGCATATTCTGGGCCAATCATCTCAAAGTACATTCAAAACACCTCAATGTAAGTTAGTGTAAAGAAAAAGAGCCAATAAAATATGACTTACTTTAAGTTTACATCATTCTTAGAGAGTACTGAGACCTTCTTCTGCAGCTTCTTGACAGGATCTTTCTTCTTGATGGGGTTGCTTAGCTCAATCTTGTGTGCCTTTTAACAAAAGTGCATTTTAAGAGAGGCTTTTCACTAAAGAACCAGTTTATTCTTTTTTTTTTTAATCTGCTGACATTTTAGGTCAAAGTTCAGCCTAAAAACTGCTAACACAACATTGTACTTGGGTTTAATTTGTTAAAACGAGCATGAGTCACATCAAATCAATCAAATCGGTTGGATCTGAGACAGAGAGAATGAATACAAGGTGTTAGACAACGGCGAATAGAGCCATCATTATCATTATAATTTGCATATGAGTGCACCTCACCTGGAAACCCAGACCCACCAAAGGAGAGCCCATCTGAGTTAATAAAAGATGAGATCTCCTGCTTTTGTGTACAATTTGTAATTTACAGCTCGAGCATGAATGGGATTTCAATGAGCTCATGAGACATGCTAAATCTGTGCTGATTTGCATCATTCAAGCAAACTCCTGGTGTTAGTGGGGTTACAAGATAAACATTCAACACTTACTGGTTTGGCATCATCAGAATCAAACCGAGGGGCCAAAAAACATTGATAGACCGCCTAGTCAGGCAACACGAAAGCAATAAAACTGTGGTGCATGTCTGTACAAAAACACGTATGAACAAAAATGTAAATGGCACCCTTACATTTGTGATGTCCACAAAAGCAGTTCTTTTCTTAGGGGCCCCTTGGGGAGAAGAAGATGAGCGCTTGGTCTGAGGGCCATCCTGCTCAAACACATCAATACAATATTGATCAGATCAACAAACCAAATCAGCAAAACTCGAATTCATTTTCAGATCTGCCCTAATCTCATTGTATACCTGGTTCTCCAGTCCTTTGGGGTGAAGTTTGGGGATTTTACTGGTATTGGGGTTCTTTCCTCTTGAAAACGGCATCTTGTTGTTCTGATCCTTCACAGTTGTATCCTGTTTCAAATGTGAAGTATACAAAGAATGAATGAACAGCTGAAGGTCTCTATGTACTATTGATGCATAGTGCAGTTACATCCGACACACACACACACACACACACCACAACAACACACACACACCAGGATTTTTTTTTGTGAAAAGTGTGGACATTCTCCGAGAGGCGGAACGGTTTTTATAACTTACAGCTCACCGATAGTTTCTATCTTGCCCTACCACCAACCCGCCCTACCCCTATACCTACCCCTCACAGGAAACTTTCTGTTTTTTTAGATTTTCAAAAAAACTCATTCTGTGTGATTTATAAGCATTTTAAAAAGTGGGGACATGGGGTAATGTCCTCATAAGTCACCTTCTCCGTGTAATACCCATGCCATAGTTTCTAGTTTATTTCTTGCCACCTTCTCGTCCTCTTATACATTTATGTTATGTCCTCATTTGTCACAAAAACGCGTACACACACACACCCCCACCCACACACACAAACACACACACCCCCCACACACACACAACACACACACGCCGCTCCACAAGGTTACTAAAAAAACTCGGATATTAACTGTTTTGCTCGCAGGAAGCATCAAGTCGGTCGTTAAACAACAAAAACGCGCAAAAACGATCTTACCTTTTCACCATACGCTGAACAACCTCAGTTAAAGCAGGAAAATATTTTGAAACAGAATGTGTGCAAACATTCACGAAAAGTAGAACGAAAAGCTATTCAGACTGAAACAGACACACCACACCGCACTACACTACAGTCTGCATGCGTCCAAAACAACACGCAGCGATCTGATTGGCCGACTGCACCTTGCTGTAGGCCAATCAGCGTCGAGCTAGGATGCCGTTGTTAAGGGGCGGGGCAATAGAATTTCAAATTCAAAACACCGTAGCAACCAATAGGAAGAACGCTCGCGTTCCACTCACTGATTTTTGAGCAAGCGGACGTTGAAGAGAATGTGCTTGGAAATGACACCATCTGAGGTTCTGCTTATTAGATAAAATAATTGTAATAATGTTACGTAACTGCTTCGCTTATTGTGAACATTATTTATACTATTGTCTTTGCAATGAAGCCACACCTCCCAGCCACCCACACGCACACTTACATGTCTTTCACACAGGAAATCAGCTTAGTCTGCAAACTGCCTGTGGCCCCATCATTCACATATGCAGGTCTTTCGAGACGAACTTGTTTGACTGATATTCCTCAACAAGGTATGAAAAAATATATATTTTTACCAGTGTGTGAATTAATTTAGTTAATTATTACCACTATTTATTGTTCTTTCTGCAGAATTTATTTTCCTTTTATTTTATACTCTTAATTGTTTGGTCGGTCCTTTGAAATTGTCGATATTTTCCCTTTTTGTTTGAATATCTTAAATAGGCCTACTTTAAAAGTTTGTCTGCCTGCTTTGCCCTCTTGTTTTGCACATAATAAATCATTTTATTTTGCTGAAAGATAAATTCAATTGTTTCTCAGTACTCTAAAACATGGGGATGCAAATCATATTATCAGCCATTTTAAAGCCATGTTATGTGACATTTGATACATTAGGTTACATCTGATTACAGGTATGTCTTTCATACTCAAGGTGCAGTCTCATTCCAACTTTGTTCTACAACCAAAAAGTGCTCTTAATGTGTTTCACACATGATTTTACTTCTCAATAATATCTTTTAGCAATACCAGGAAATACAATGAATCCCAC
Organism: Sinocyclocheilus anophthalmus; assembly: GCA_018155175.1. Classification (NCBI taxonomy): domain Eukaryota; kingdom Metazoa; phylum Chordata; class Actinopteri; order Cypriniformes; family Cyprinidae; genus Sinocyclocheilus; species Sinocyclocheilus anophthalmus. The sequence goes on along the minus strand of JADLZN010005742.1, from coordinate 72,177 downwards.
CTTCTACAATTTTGTTTAATGGGACATTTGATGTCAAAGAGCATGCGTTTCCTTGGACCATTCGATCACACACACACACATTTTATTATTCCTTAGAAAATTTCCATCATCTGTGGTTTAGCAGAAAATCTAGTGTTTCATGTTTCCTTTGAAAATGTCAAAGAATTATGAAACATAAACAATAGATTAGAAAACCAAATAGAAAACCAAAGACTTTTCCAAGGTGATGTCCTCCACAGCACTGCCCATGAGAACTTTTATTTCAAATTCTTTTTAAATGTGCTTAAAATTTTACTTGAACTGACTGCAGCTAACAGGTTATGCATGTGTTGTAGCATTCATTGCCAAATTAAATAAATATGTGGGCGCTGCTGCAAAAGTCCTTTACAAGTGTTAGTCTGAGCAGATGTTTATCAGAGCTTAAACAGACATCGTCACAAGCCTCTTTTCTGTTTTTCTTCATATGTTGCATTGGGTATATGTTGCATTGGGTAAAGGTTGCCTTATGATCTAGAACCATGATTTTTCATATCAGTCTGTATCAGTTTACATTTGTAAAAATGTAAATTGAAACATCTGCCCTTATACTTTCATACTTTCCGTTCAGTCACAAGACTTAGTTCCTGTAAGAGCAATTCATCTGGTGATCACTTGGGGTTTTCAGTTCTTTTTCAGCTCATTTGAGACTTGGTTTTCTTCCATTGTTCTTGGATTAATTTAGTTAGTCACATAGTGTTTTGATTTTAAATGTACTTTTCTTTGCTTATTTTCATTCCTGATCTCTAATATCACCATTATCAAATTTTCAGCACTCAGGATGTACTAGCCAAACACTTCATAAGTTAAAACATTGAAACTGTCTATGGAGAAAATAGGGTGTTTATGGGGTGCAACAGATACCAGTCAAACCTTCACACATTGTAATAGAGAATAGGCCTTCTTCTGTCCTCAGCCATAATTGAATATCATGTACTCCAAGAGGATTACTCAATCATGCTCTTGAAGATCTACCTCCAAAGAATCACAACCTTCAATTGCATTTGAAAATCATTGGCTGGTATGTTAGGAAAGAGTTGGAAGAACGTTATGCAGGGTGTTTTATCTCCAGGAGCATTATTGAGAAACCCTGCACTAGAATATCAATGAACTTCTGTCAACCTCGTCCTGAGATACAAAGTAAACTTTATCATGGCTCCCCCCAAAAAAAAACACTATATATATATATTAATATATATATAGATATTATATATATATTATATTATGCGGAAGCACTGATATTAAAATATTTTCCAAAAATAATTAACGTTTTGGGCCCCAATAATTATAATTGTTTATAAATACATAAAAAATAAATCACTAAATTCAGTCACTGGTGTGATAGCCTAATTAAAGTGAATTTAGGGCATCACAACTTGTACAGGATGAAAAGCTGTATATTCTTGTGATTATATTTACACAGATTACATTGAAATGCATTTCAGAGAATTTTTAAAGTAACATTAAGTGAGCTCTAGATGGTGAAGCTAATCTACTGTAGAATCTATAAATATTATATTATATATATATATATAGATATCTATATATATAATATATAATGATATATATTATATATACAGTATATCTATATCTATATATATGCAAAAACATTGGTCCGAAACAATGTTTGAAAAAATATTGATAACCTATATGTCAATATATTGTCCAACCCTAAATTACATCTTGTTCAATCTCTTTTCCAGATGAATAATGAGGATTGGCTGTGCAGCTCACTTAAACTGTGTGATCTAGTCACCACTTCAGAATCTGCTCACTCTGATGCAAGTACAGAAATGTTAGCATAGTATTTAGTATAAAAGTATATTAAAAGCCTGCAAGTAAATACTTTAGTCGTGAGACTTTTCAATCTCTCCTAAATTAAGTTTACAAATATTTAACACCATAGAAAAAACAGCTAAAGTATAAAAGTATAAATTGTTTACTGTATAAATTGTATTAGCAACCTTACTTTTGAAAGTAAAGTCTTCACTTTTCTGTTACGACCTTCTCAGGACTCGGCCCAGGTAGTAATCCATGGTGAATCATACCCACAACCTGCATATAACCCATCATCATTCCAACACACTTTGGAAACATACAGCCATTTGCTGGATGTAACATTAGAACAGAATTTAAAGCCCATTCAACACTTTGCACAGATGACAGCCAAAGCTATTATAGATTCAGCCGCCAGGATCAGAAACCCAAGAGAATCCGTCAACGTGAGAGGGGACGATGTTGAGATGCTAGCTGAAGAGTTAACTTTACAAGTCTGTTGCAAAGCATTGGAAGAGATGAGAGGCATCATCACTCTGATTATCCATCATCCAGAAGTACGGGGTTGTGGAGGGGACTTATGGAAATGCATTGGTTCTGTGCTCTTCGGGGTACAACTGTGATAAAAACACATCTGAAATGGAAACAGACAACAAGATGGAGGAATATGATGACACATCTACCACAGTATATGCTACTTCATTGAAGAGCATGGCTAGTCTGGGCTCTATTGAGTACCCTGATGCTCCTCCAAGCACCCCTTTACTTCCGGAGATGATAAAGAGTCGAGCCAGTTTCACAAGGAAGCTAAAGGGAGGACTGGCTAAAGAATTCCTTCCTTCACCCCCTCCACCGACCCCCAAAGACCACATGCAACCACTAATGGAGAACCAAATGACAGACACGTCCACTGACTTCATGGTGAGACTTATGCGCTCACTTTCACTGGAGTGCTGTCGAAACGGAGGCTTAGAAGAAAGCAAGGATGGAGAAGTTGATGATGGTGGACTCCAAAATGATGTTCCCAGGCTGACTGACTTTGCAGCTCAAATTTCTGCAGATATCCTTCATTTTATCACCACAAACCAGATCAAAGGATGAGGGTTGTGTGAAAAGCATGTGGGTTATTGCTGACCAACTAGCGAGTGAAAGGTGATGGCGAGAGGAGAAAGGAAGGTCTTGGAGGAATAAACAACAGCATACTCAACGTATAAGGTACATGGCTCCAGACACAAGGTCTATGATCTCTTGAACAGACAGGGTGAAAGTTTTAGCTAATCTTTAACGCCATGGTTCATGCTTTTGCTAAGCTAGGACAGGATGTGTTTAAACATAGAACCCAGCCACATCTTTCGGGCCAAGCTGTAGAACCACAGCCATGGGAAGAATGAAGATATTCAAACACACTGTAAAGACTCAGTCAGCTCCCACAAAGCCAAAACCTTCAGATGTCGCGACGATAAATCAGAACTGAACCCCATTACAGATGACGCCATAAAAGTGAAATCATCGGTACACACATTTGCCAACAACTGCAGAAGACGTGCTTCAGAATTTTGTGTGTGCTGCTTCCAGCTTACTGTTTAACTATAAGCAATCTCAGGGAGCAGGATTTGGCCCAGAGAAAGACATTAAACCATGGCTAATCAAGATAGCGTCTGATCCAGGAACTGCCAATGTGCCTAATACTCTGGGGCCCCCCCCAGCCTTTTGAAAAGAGGCTTTTGTCTCCCAGAAAAAAGCCTTCAGCAAAAGGGACTACAAAAATATTCACAGTTTTCACAGACTGAATTTTTATTATAGTCTGCTGATAACAGAGAAAATGTGCGCGGTGAGCTACATGTTCTGCCTTTAATGTCTGAAGGGGTTCACACCAGGGTGCCGACAATACCTTACAGTGAAACCAATAACTATAAAGTTTAATAATCGTTCTAATTATATGAGAATACGGGATGTCCACACCACAGCTATAATGATAACAAGACAGAAGATTAATATCGGAATCACTTTCAGAATGATTTTTCCAGCAGATGAACGATTAAAACACTGACAGCCAATCAGAATCAACAGCGATGACAGCCTGCCCAGCAAATGACTTATAATAAAATACGTACGTTAGCGTTCAGTGGATCCATTGTATATAGAAAACATTCTTGGTAAGAACAGGCCTTTAGCTATGGTGTGGAATTCTCTATTCTCGTAGAATTTGAAGGATTATTGAAACGGTTATCGTTATTGTTATCGTTCTTGGTGGAATGGCTTTACTTTTTTTTTTTTTTTTCTTTTTAGTTTTACCTGGTATTTTTGCGATTGTAACAATAGGTTGTTGGGCTTAGGTTGTCCTAGGACATTGACATCCGGTCTAAATTTTCATGTGCGATTTTGTTTTATGTGCGAAATCAAATGTTCACTTTTTTTGTCTAATTTTTTTTTCGAGGAAAAAAAAATGTATATATCTTAATAATATATATATATATATATAGTATAGATAGATAGATAGATAGATAATATATTGCTTACCATTAAAATGGTTTGGAGCGGGGTTTCAGTAAAAGTAAATTGAGATTGAGTTTTCATCCTGAAATTGTATAGTATGTGGTTTTAAACTACAGTGTTTCAAATCACCCTATATACCACACATTCAGTGCTGTCTGAAACATCAGCTTGAGTTATAGACAGACTTGAGCATTATAAGTAACAAAAATAATAATAAAAAGGAAACATTTTATCACAAACCAAAATTATTTAATAAATCAAATAGAACAAGTCAGTAACAATGGCATCATAATTAAAAATGTTTGAATTGAAGTTCCAGTAGAAGTAAATGTGGAAACATATTCGCAAATCAAATTAAAACCCAGAAGTGAATTGAACTGATTTTTCTTTCTGAAAAGGTTTTTGTCCTGTAAATCATTTTTAATCATTTCTAAGTGGTTAAACGTGACAGTTCTTCAACTCATTTTACAACAGTCCTGGTCCCCATCTAATAGAGTAGGTTTGAGTTTATTATAGAAGTATAAGGATAGTGCTTCCTTATACTTTTGTAATAAACTCAAACCTATTGAATTAGATGGCATGCATTATACTACCCATAGCTGAATTGCTTTGAAAGAGCCAATCAGTTTCATTCGAAGTCATCACAATGAATTCTATCATTTATATTATAAAATAATTGTATTTGTTTTTATTACTTTCCCATAGCTTTGCAGACTCTCTCGGAGTACCCGTCTGAATAGCTGGACAGTGGGTGCTTTGATGGCGTCTCTCGATGAGTTTTGTGACATGCAGCAAGAGACCAGCAGAGGACACTATATGAGCTCCGATTCTCTCCTGGAGCATCTGCAGCACCTGATTGACAACGTGTGCTGATCTTGAAGCCTTACCCTTCCAGAACTGGTCAATGATCCATGCAACACCCCCTGAAATAAAGACAGAAAATCCACACAATCTTTCACATCCCAAACATTAATAAAAGGAGACAATGTCATGACAAAGTATACACAGTTATAATCAATTTCACTCTGACCCATTGAAAGTGAGCCCTTAAAGACGAAACAGCTGCATGCACGCTGTCTGTTTATATGAGATCTGCTCTACCGGTCCAAGCCCTCAAACCACAGCTGTTATTAGGTAAGCGGAAATCTGACTACATATCAGCTTTGGAAGTTACTACCACCCAAAACACACTGACACATTCTTGACCAAAGATCCTGTATTCTGTATGTTCCCGTGTTGTTATTTTTCAAAAAAATGTCAGTACCTATAATAAAGCGTGTCTGAAAATGATAAACAGTGAATGCTGTATTGTTGAAGCTGTTTTATGATGGAGCTGCGCAGGGCTTTGCGGGGTGTATAAAAAGCAGGAATATCTTACTGCATCCCATTAATACTCCCCAAGCAGTGATACCTAACATGGCAGGAATGCGCTTTAGCGAAAACCTGCATCCCACTCACTCCCACTCTTGGCGACCACAGCTTGAAAATCAGGGACACACACACAAAATCGCACATACTCATTCTGTGACCCTCTGCCTCGCTCTATCAGTCTCCCATTGCTCTCTCCCGCACACACACACATATTCTCATACACAAGGGGGACTGACTTCACAGCTGCAGTGTCAGTGAAGACACAATGGCTATCAGTCCAGCCCCCTTATACGCATCTGGAGAAGTGTTTGTTTCAATGTCTGAGGAGCCATCACTGCCAAAAATGAGAGACAGTGAAAAAACATGCATACGGAAAAAAAGATAAAAGGGAGTGGGGAAGAGAGAGAAGGGAAGAAATGATTGCAACAGAGCTGACATATATAGAGTCAAATGGATCATGGGGGTTCTGGAAAATCTCCCAACAACCCCCTCCTCCCACCCTTTTCCCAAAGCTATGATCCATCGATTTATTCTCTACAATGAGAGCCAGACACATGTAAAGGAATTCCTTACACTAAACAGGCCTCACAGACTCAATGTACTCATATATTTTCTATTCGTATCATTCAAGCCTAACGAAGCACTGAAGCGCCGTGACTTAAGTCAACAGGGATGGCGAGCAATCCTTCGTATTTATATGATCAAACAGGCCATAAAGGAGGCGGCGGAGAAGGTAAACTGCATAAAAGACTAAATAAATTAAAATGAGCACAATACATAAACATGTTTGCTCTGGAGAATAGCGATGTGTGTTCAGGTTTTTAAAGAATCTTCACATCGGGCTCTTTGCAGGCCCTATCTATCATGAAGATAAGGTCATTGTGTGTAAAACACGTAATTTTCTCTGTAATCTGCAGTTCATAATGTGATCCAATGTGTATCACACTATATTAAAGGAATAGGTAACTCAAATAAATAAATAAAAATTAATGGGATAGTTAAATTAAAAAACGTCATAATTTACTCTACCTCATGTTGTTCCAAACCGGTTTGAGTTACTTTCTTTCTGCAAATGAAAAAGAAAGGATTTTCTGAAAATTGGCTCAAAAGTGTTTTTGTCCATATCTCTGACTGTTTTGAGATTTTTGGGGGATTTGCTCAATCACATATCTTTTCAGACTAGTGGAAAGAAAACATGCAAAAAAAACACATTTAAACGTTCATATTATTATACTTTATCTATTTGCATCTGTAGACTGAAATTACAATACATATCTTTGAAGGCTGAGGTTTTTTAACTCATGCACTGAGCCAAAAATGTCCAATAGAAGGCTGTTGAAAGTAGTTTCTGACTTAAAAAAAAATAAGATATCCAAAATGTGCTCTTTAAAAGCCTTTAATTCTAATATGTCAGCAAAAATAAAACAAATTTTGAACCTGCCTTAAATCAATGTTCAGGAAATGTATGCAAATTAGTCCATATTTAATTAATGGCTTGCATACTTAAATATAACATTTCAGAAAACTGGCAGTTGTCTTGATGTACAGTGATTTTATATCTCTCATCTCTACAGTTTAGGGACCAGTTATGATGACTGTCTTACTTTTACGATTCAAATAAGACCAGTCTACCTTTTTACTGTACAAACTTATGACCAGTCTTGAAGAAAAAAAATTAGATGACTAAATTCTAAGACTACTCTAAGCATCATGCAACCAGCACTAAATACCATTGCTAGAAATCATTTGACAGACAATCAGTAACAGACATGAGATATCCATCCATGAGGACTTGTCTCATATATCTATTAGCTGCTCACCCCTTTCAATGCACTTCCATAGCAGAGACCAGCGATGATCTGCGGACGAGGTGAGAGCATCAGTCTGGTTGGCTTCTCCGGCTGACCGTGGGCCTCGACCAACCGAACATCTGACATAAGACATCTGTCTTCCATCTCCACTAGATGCTAATATAGACAAACATATGCTCCGGCTCACACACGATGCTCGTCTCCTGCTGTTTATGGCTAAAACAGACAGATATATTTACAGTGTGTTGAGAGGAGTGAAGTTTTGTGTCCCTTCAGTTTTACCATGGACCGTTTATCTCAAGACGACTGGAATGTTTAAGACGGCTGAATAGTGCAAGTGATAAATGTAATTTATTAGATATACTCAAAGTCTTTCATCTTCAGTTGTTTTAGTCAGATGTACACAGATCATTCTAGGTCATCTTTCTTTTTTCCCTTTTTCCCTTTTTTTCCCCCTTAATATCTTTTACCTTTACAAAAACAAGGCTCTGTTAAGTAAGTAAAGGTCATCAAACCAGGTCCCCTGCATTTGTTATCTTGTCCTTCTCAGATATAGCCCACCAGCAATTCAGTTTGTTAATATATCTAATAATTCATCTGCATGTTTTAAGTCCAGGTATGTCTAACATTCATTTTAAGGACTATACAAATAAGTTCTATATAAATATAATGGTTTTACTCACCCTGCTTCAAAAAAATATCTTAAACCATCCTAAGATGGTTTATGGTTTTAGAGGGGTTTTGGACACTTCTCAGCTGGTCTATCTAGACCAGGGTTCCTCAAATCTTGCCCTGGAGGGCCAATGCGCTGCAGAGTTTAGCTCCAACCCTGATCAAACTCACATACCTGTGATTTTCTAATGATCATTGATTAGCATGCTCATGTGTGTTTGATTAGGGTTAGAGCTAAACTCTGCAGGAAAGTGGATCTCGTGGGCCAGATTTGAGGATGGATCCCTGATCTAAACCATCTTAAACTGAAGGACCGGCAAACCAGTTTATTTAAACCAAGCATTCTCAACTTCCAAGGGGGCCTCAAGATGATTAAAATGGTTTAAAATAAGATAAAACAAGCATAAAATAAGCAACAAAAGCAAGTAATAGAGAATAAGCAATAACAAATCAAGATTTCTTATTTTAATTTACCCCTCTCAAAAGTTTTTTTTTTTTTTTTGAAGCAGCATGAATAATTCATTTGTTCATTAATAATCTGAAGAGCCTTTTTCATCATGGAACCATAGGCTAGATGTCAATAAAGAGTTTATAAGAGACAAAAAGATGTTTTAAGTAAATATTTGATAAAAGAATTTAAGAAATGTAGGAACATTCTTAAGAACTTCTTAGAATTATTTATCTTTAATGTTTTTCTTAAGATTTGGCCACACGTTTTTGAAAAAAAACGTGATATAGGTACCATACCTCATACAGTATGAGGAAGCCTAATTTTAAAAGTGTGATTTATAGACCTGGAAATGTTACGTAACTTAATACCTTATTATAACTCCATGTGCATTTTTATAATGAATATGCATTTTTTTATAGTTATGCAAAACTTGTAAATATTTTATCATGAAGAAATTGTAAAGAAATATTTTATTTATTTTAATCCCTATCCTTAATTCTCATCCATTAAATCATAAGCAACTGGAAAACTCGTGGGGCCTTTGAATACTGTTATCGACAATTGGGTGCCTTAGAGTCAAAAAGGATGAGAAGTTTAATGGGTTTCCGTAGAATGGAAAGAGCATTCTGGGCTTTTCTGTAGGTTGGGAGAATATGACCAATATTATTTAATATATGATGACACAATAATTTTTAAATAATGATCAATATAAATCTATTACTATGTATTTATTCCTATTGCAGTTGTTTTCAGTGGGTCATCTTGTATGAGGAAAAGTCATGAGTTGTAAAGTGTAGCCTACCTTGAGAAACTCTCAAGACTTCAACCCACCACACACCACACACACACACACACAAGCCTAGTCCTAAAGCATTAGTGAGTGCACGCGAGTGTGGGACAGACTCTACCCTCCCACGGCCGCTCTGCGCCAACAAGAAGGAGTTTACTCAACGTCCCGTTGCTGATTTCTGTTTGTTTGTCACTAACCGCGTATCTACTCAGTCTTAGGAATGCCATGGCTACTCAGAACAACCAGGATTACTTCAGGTCGGTCAGCAGCGAGTCCAGCGCATACATGATGGTTCCGGCGAACAGCCGTGGTCGAGACTCGCCGTCAAAGTTATGGATCGCGATGGTGGTGATCGTGGTGGTCGTGCTGCAGATCGCTTCGACCACCGGACTCTTTGTCTATTTAAACTTGTCTTTATCGCAGGTAAGGTAAAGTTATTTAAGTTGCACTGATTCTTTTCTTGTCGCACAGGCCGTGACTTTAGTGAGTTTCGTGCCACTATTTTTGGGCATCACAGGCGCGTTCGGGGCGACGGCGCGTTCAAAACACAGTGCACTGCATAGACAGCATGTTCACTCGTGTTTCCAGTGCCCGTGATGCCGCAACATGCTGTCAAGGTAGTCAGCGTACTACATTTTGAAACACGGTTGGCAGCAGAGGAGAACATTTAGCTACCAAGTTGCAGATCCAGCAGCAGTGATGCATCCGTTTATATTCCAAGATACAGAGGGAATGCTATTAGCATATTAGGCGAGCAATGCAGTGAGATTGGGATGGGAAAATGGTTTTGTTTCTTTTCATTTAATCTGACCACTTGTTGTTTAGTCAGGATTGACGCGTTAAAGGCTTTCACAAAACATCAACATAATAATTCCTTCAAACTGTTAGAAGAATCAAATCACATTTAATGTGTGCTTGTGGATAAACTTCTAAAAAAATAAATACAATTAAAATAAAAACAATATTATAAATTCTTAATATACTACTACTACTACTATTAAAAGTACAGTACAACAAATGTTGTAAAAAAATATTTCTAAAATAAAGACTGTGTGATTATTAACAGCATGCATTAATTTTGCAAAACTGCACACACAAACAAAAAAAACGAAAACACGATTACTCAATCAAAAGACTGAGACAAGGAAGTCATGTTGCTTTGCTACATTGCCTTCAAAAGTTAATATGCATACTTTACTGCCTTGTCTGGATTCATAGATAACAACAGTTGCTTGAAATACACACAACAGCATAGAATACAGCATATGTATTCTATAAATCAGAATCACAATGTTGAGATTATTGGATAAGTGTCATTTTGAAAACAGCAAATATACTCAACATGTAGTGCATATCGATCACGCTCTGCCTTTTTGTGATGAAATAATGTGTTTAATCATACTCTAAGCCATATGTTTGAAGGCTAATCAAGTTGAAAACCTAGGAGGGATGGTTGAGGTAGGATTCTGTAAATCCGGTTGAATATTAATAAACTCTGGACCCATATTAAGGTTATTTCAAAGTAAAATATGAAAACTATATATGAAGTTACTAACAGGGCTGTAATACTCTCAATATAAAAGTGCTCTTTGAACAGCAAAGCCTGTAAAACGATACCACTTGGTGAGATAAGACTGATTGTTTCAAATAAATGCTCTACCTCTGAAAGGAAAAAGAAAGTGAGGTTAATTCACGGTCACACTGTGAGACTGTAAACACAATAGGGAGGATAATGGCAGAAGCTCTCACGCAAGTTGTCACCATTGGATTTAAACAGAGTTACAGCTGACCTATTTATAAGTAACTACGATTGACAAAATCCATTTAGATTAGGCGTCGGACTGAGCTGGGAGGTGGTGCTGGGTCTTAATACTATATGGTGCCTGCTTTTGGGGCTGCAGTTTGCAGTTTATACCAGAACCAATCTCCTTTTTCCTCAATTGACACATTGATACGTGTAGTTCTAGACTGGCCTTTCATCAACAATAACAGAAATTCACTGTAAAGCAATACCCTGCAAGCAAATGTGTGTCTCCTCTCGGGCTCCCCATGGTAAACCTCCTGTGACATTTTCCATTGCCAAGATCCACAACATCTCACTCTCTCACCCTCTTGTTTTCCCCTCTCCTTCTTGTTCTGTCTTTATTCTTATTCAATTTACTTCTGTCTTTCCCTCTAGTTCTCATTTTAATATCATGGTTTTTATGTAGAACATATAATTATAGCTAATTGTGGCTGCTTTTCTCTGATAATTCTTTGCGGATTCAAGTTACGTTATGTTTGCCAAGCCCAAAGAAGGTATGGATAGTTTCCAGTGTTACACGGACTGGTTCAACCATAAATACAAAACTGACAAGAGGACAAAGCTCTGGAATATATTTGTGAATATATTTCACAAATATAAAGTGGCTTTGAGATATTTAAGACATTTTTCAAATTTGTCGTCCTGCAATTAAATTGATTAGGGAGCACAGAGTAGCTTTTTATTTTTGTAGTTCCAAAATAAATCAAACTAGGCCAAGCAATGATTCACTTCTCAGAATAAATCTTGTGTAATGCACAAGACGCTTACTTTTCTAATAAATCTGAGACGGGTTTGAAATATCTCCTGGCCTATTTCGCAGGCCCTGGTTATGATGAAGTTTCAGTCGTACATGAACAAAAAGCCCTAGGAAAATATTTTCAAGGATTAAACGTCACTGTGGTGTTTGCTGAAGGATTAAAGATCTTTTTTTTTTTTCCAAAGGGACAGTCATCAATTCAACACATTGACAAGCTGAAAAGCAAGAAAATAATTGTGAGATATTGAGTGAGAATGTGCTTAAAAAAAAAAAAATCTTTTTTTTTTTCTTTTTCACACACAGCTGTTGCCTAATGAACATTCTTCAGCAGTAACATAAATATCCTGTGCTCACTGTTGGTGCACTGACCAGATGGGATGCTCACAGTGTTGTCCTAAAAGACGAGTAAACACCTCCATTTTACTCCTTTATCAGAGTCTGCAAGGACAAACAAAGTACTGGTTTACACCAACAGGACAGCTAATAAACAATGCTACTCCCTCATTTAGCACCATTAGCACAGCAATGAAAACTCTGCAGACTGAATGTTCCACCGACATGTAGGGGCATTTTATCGGCCTTTTTTTGACAATAATCAAATTTAACATAAAAAGTACTTTTCTGACGTGATTAGTCCCAAAAGGAGGCTAAAACGTGCTATTCAGTCAAGTAACTTGAGATAAAATAAGTTCATAATTACTCCAATCTGTCCATGTCATGTTTAATTTCTGTATTAATTACGTGTGGACGGGGGGGAAAATCCTGCTTCTCAGAATTACTTAGATATTCTAGTAGAGCGAGACGACTGTTGGGGCCCCATTTGGATGGGGAAAAGAAGCCGGGGTCCACTGACAGGCACATAGTTAGTATTCTAGAATTGTAACATTCTGTCAGACAGAGCAGAACGGGACGGTGATGGCCCGAGACTTCATAGAACACCCAGAGGGCTTTAAAAACGCATCACAATGGACTCTTAATAAGGCCTGTCTTCATTGGCTATTTACCAGAGGTTTATGAGCCAATGAGAGAAGCCAAGACAAAGGTGATTATAAGAAAAAAAGGATTGTTACCCTTGGCAACCGGGGCTTTTGCCACACACAATGGCACCGGTCATTGTAAAGTTGAATGCTTGTATGTACAGGTGCATATTAGAGGGCCAAAGGCATGCTGACTATGCACTCTATTAGTAACTTTAACTCGTTGTTTGTGTCACACGCCTATATCAAGGTTCACTTGTAGTCATGCGCTAATTTTAGAGAAACTCGTCATTGTGAGGAAAGCACCTACTGAACTTGTTTGCATACACTTCATTGTCTGAGTCTAAATAAAAACCAAACTTTGCTCAGAAAGGAGGTTTCCTCCTTAACGTGACATGATTTATTGCTTTTAGAGACTAGTCGACCCAAGGCCAGAGAGAGAGGTTTTGACTTCAGTGTGGTCTTCTGGAGAAGGAAAAAGAAAGAGAATAATCTCCTCAGAGTTTGTTCTTTGCCAAATGCATAAATTGAATATTTGGCTGGAATTTCCTTTGAAGACCTGCTTAGACAAACCTGTAGCCCTCTGGGAATTCGTCCGAAGATGCAGGGCTTCAGTCATTTAGATCACGACCAACTTTCAGGCTGCTTTCTTTTCTTTGAGACTGCAGGGGGGAACTAGAATAAACATACATATGGATCAGGAGTAACCATAAAAAGAGAGAAGCAAGAGGAAGGGTGAGACGTTATAGTGAGATGCAGAGACAGAGAGCCCGGAGCATGGATTTAAGTTACACGCCTGGTTTCTCTTATTTAATCCTTTCCCAAAAAAGTAATGGATGTGGAATGAAGCAGAAAGTTCAGTGGTGGCTTCTTTTCCCGAGCTACAGAAATGAGGGCTAACACTGAAGCATTGTTCCCCACTTCCTGCTGCCCTCTCTGAGATCAGAAACCCTCCAGAGCTCCACTAGTCTCACTACCAGTGACTCAATACCACCATCTATGTTGATTTTACTTAATTTACCGCGTTTTGAGCTACATGATTTTTGTGAGTCGGCCCATCTGTGAAAGATTACGTATAGCAATACTGTCGGAGTTTACATGTATTAGGGTGTAGCAGCATTGACCCGGAGTTGTTGAATTTATTTGGTGTAACTCATGATGACAAATGATCAATTTCTGGCTCACACTTCTCCACACCCACCTGAGACAGTACTTTAGATTCCAATGATCAGGACACGTGTTGACTGACCCATTTCTAACAAGAACTCCTGCCGAATACGGAGCACTTACATGACAAGTAGTTGTTTACGTTTAAGAAGGTTTTGAACATGTAAATGCAAGCACAAGATATGACGCATCAAGTAACCTTTCAGAGGGCGTTTCTATTTTCCAGGTGAAAAAAGAAGATCAGAAATAGCTCAGGTGGTAAATATAACCTTGTTACCCTATATGAAGTGAAGTGACGTGTGGCCAAGTATGGTGTCCCATACTCGGAATTTGTGTTCTGCATTTAACCATCCAAGTGCACACACACACGTAGTGAACACACACACACTGGAAACACACCCGGAGCAGTGGGCAGCCATATGCTGCGGCACCCGGGGAGCCAGTGGGGGTTCAGTGCCTTGCTCAAGGGTCTCACCTCAGTCGTGATATTGAGGGTGGAAGAGAGCAATGGTCATTCACTCCCCCCACCTACACTATAATCCCTGCCAGTACCGAGACTCGAACCCACAACCTTCGGGGTACAAATCCGACTCTCTAACTCTAATTGTCATGTATTATGAATGAACAATGATTTTTACTTTTATTATAGAGGAAATATATTAAAAATATTAATTTAATGGATGCTGTAAAAAAAGTTAAAACCTAATTCAGTAAATAATGTAAACTGTAACATGCTACTAAACTAACCTTTCTTATTAATGTACTTTTCTGCTTATACTGAAGTCGTTTTAATGTGCTGATCCAGAACCAGCCCAAGCTTACCCATGATACAAAACTGCAAATGGGTTGTCGATCAACACAAATGAAGGAGCCTAGCCCCAATACTGTAAGTCCTTCCAGGACTAGGACCAGCCTCGTTTGTGTGGTCACACAAGAAATTGCAAAACTGGTCTCAGATCAGTCTTGAGCTGTTCCTGTGAGCACAGCCCTGCTCACCATGTAGGACCCTCATTACCTGCCCGACTCGCTTTGAAAACCATAACGTGGTAAGAGTTAACGAAACACACCTTCTGCTGCCACGCTCCGTCGGCAACTGGAGAGTCATTAAGAGATTTGGCGGACCGTGACTCAAGGCTTCAAAATTGCACACAGAGATCCTTAACTGGCGACATATTTCTTGGAGAGACTCCGGCTTTCTGAACAGAGACAGAAAGAGAGAGAACGGGACAGAAAATAAGAGCAAGGGTTTCAGAGCAAGGTAATTTCAAAGTACCTCATTATGTAGGACATACCTCTCCAGCTGGCTCAAGGTCTTGAGCTGAACTTGTACCCCACTGGCTTTCCATAGAAAGCCCCTTTGCAGATGTTCTCATCTACTTTCCTGGAAAGGGTCAAGAGGGATACATGCCCTCATTTTGATCTTCAGCCTGCGCTCCGGCCTTGAGCAGATTGTTTCCTCATTGAGCATGCCTTCAGCTCCCTGTTGATTGTTTCCCAATTTGCTTCCTAAACCAAAGTGCCATTTTCATTGTTCCTTGGGATGACGTTGCATTCAAACCTCATTTTAATGTACTGATTCCAAGTGTATCTGAATTGGGCTTGTTTTAAAACTTTTATCCTATTGGCAGGTTAAAAATCAGGGGGTTACAGAAGAGCTGCGGTGCTTGGGCTTGCTCAACGCCCTGGATAAAGACCGGGACATTCCCGAAGACCTGGCCCAATTGTTTGGAGAACCTTGCATCAAGCTAGCTGAGGGTATCAAAGCCTATATTTCCAAGGTGAGTTCATGTCTCGGTTTGATTGTACTTGTTGCACAACATTCTGCCTTCATTTGTTGGGATATCTGTTGAGGCAAGCCGTGTCTTAATAACAGCTATTAAAAACATCATCTGCCTTTTCAATGCATGGGCACAATTGTAGACAACAGTATCAAAATAAGCTCCTCACAGCAAGAAGCAACATGCTGTTACCATAAATGTGTCCTGGCAAGTGATTACAATCTCCTTAGGGAAGAAAAGTGGATGGATGAGTCATGGGAGAGTTTTTCAGGCATTTATGCTTGTATATGCAGCATTGTAGAGGGTGAGTCACCCCCTTGTCCCGATCATGAACCAGTCTAGCAGTCAGAGCTCAGATTTGAAGGAAATGGCTTGGTTTTCCCCTGGCGTGGCTGGTTATCCCTTCAGCATTCAGCTTTTTCCCCTCACAGCCTTCCAGTGGTGGTTACATTAATAAAACTGACATGTTTGAAAGCCTAGGGCTTGGTTTTGAGCAAGTCTTGTTCTAAAGGTGTGATTAGACTTGCAGAGCATCAAGTAGTAAAGTCAAACACTTATTTACACTAAACACAGTACAGTTGAAAAGTTTGAGATCGGTAAGATTTTTTAATGTTTTTGATAGAACTCTTATGCTCAGCAATACTGCATTTATTTGATGCTGAATTGTTGCTCAGGAAACATTCATTATTATTATCATTAAAATTGAAAACAGTTTTTGCTGCTTAATATTTTTGTGGGGTTTTTTTCAGGGTTCTTTGATTAACAGAAAACAACAGCATTTATTTAAAATATAAACTGTATCCATGTAAAATAATGTCACTCTTTCACTATGCATCCTTGCTAAATAAAAATGTGAATTTCTTTTTTTTTTTTTTATGACATAGTATGATATGTTAAGGCAGATATTAAAATTAATATTTTGTCAAAATAAATATAAAATAAAACATGAACAATTTATATTCCATTATCATGAATAAAACTAATTAAACATCTTTAAAGTGCCCCTATTTTGCCATTTTTAAGATTCCTAATATTGTTTTGGGAGTCTCCTATAATAGGTTTGCATGCATGCAAGGTCAAAAAACGCTTTCGTTTTCTGAAAATATGCATTTCATATCACTTCATTTTCCAATGATTCTCAAACGATTAGTTCAAAGCGGTTCTCTTTAACCCCTCCTTTCCGTGAGCCTACGCTCCTCTGATTGGTTAGATGGCGTGTTGCTGTGATGGTTTCTACCGAATTACTGCGCGTCAGAAGAAACGATACACCCATTGCCATAGTTCCGTATTTTGAATACTCAATAGAAAATATAAACATCTATTATTTATCATACTTACAGGCTGTGATTCAGTGGAGCCAGCTGGTCCAAATAAACTGTGTACTGAGCCATCTTTCAAGAGCAAGCGTTTGGGAATCCCGCGTTGAACTACCCCAAAAATAGAGAAGCAGTCATCAGCAAAATGACAAGAACACCAACAAAAAAAAAAAGATTGTACTGCTGTGAATTTTAACCACTGATAACCACTCCTCTTTCAGAAGTGAAAATAAAAAGAATTTACTTACAGTTCACAGCGTAGGACACAGCATCTTCTCGACATGATGTTAACCACACGAACAAACTACAGTGTTTGAGGGCGGGTCAAGTTGTTTGCAGCCGGCCAACGTAGAACATAGGTGGGCATTAAGCAAATGTGTTCCCCCGTGACATGTCGCTGTCACGCAAGTGGTATTTGAATTACTGACGACTCTTTTAGGCTGTTCAGAGTTGATTGGTTTCATTTGGGAGACAATAACTTTCTTTATTGTGCACTTTCAGCTTTACAACTTAGCAAATCCTTTACATTCACATACAGCTACATTACACACTGCATGAAAGGCAATATTTGAAATGGCATAATTGGGGCACTTTAACATCAGAAGATTACTGTTAGGTACCAATATATTGTGCATCCCTATTTGATTTTATCAATCAGTGTCAGACTGAATAAATAACTATTTGGCTATTGGTTAACATTATCCAATAGCCTTGATGGCCTAAGTGACATCAGCAGAAAAGTAAAAGTTGTTTCAGAGGAGAAAGAAATTCTTTGTTTGGAACAACCTGCACCAATGAATCATTCACAATAAAACCAGGAAACATTTGTTTAGAAAGTAAATAGGGTTCATTTTGACTTTAGGCTTTTCATTAAAGCTTTAGGCTTTTCATTATGGTGGAAGTGTCGCAACTTCTGCCATTTTTCTTTAGTAATTTTCCGTGCCACCTCTTGGTTTACCCAAGTCCCTCGGCTCTGGGAATATGTGTTATCAGATTTACGGAACATGTCTACCCCGTCCTACCCCTTTCCCTCCTGCCGCTATGTGCAACAGCCCGTGCGTACCGTCAAATCTTTCACTACTAATTGAGTGAGACTGCAAACAATTTATTGGCACTCAGAGACAGAGGCATTTGCCTCATAATTAAAAACACATGCGCCACTTCTGAGAGATGCAATTATGGTGCTTTAAAGAATTCCCTGATCATGCTAGGGGATCGGTCAGTGGAAAAAGTAAACAAATAATGGAGAGTTTTGCCAAATAAAAAGAGAACTTAAGGGTTAGACGAGTACATGAGTCTCAAAATACACAGAGAGAAAACATAACGTATACGTGCATGCATTTGCTTGCATGTTCACGTGTCGATACGAATTAGAGGGTGAGATTCAGATTTAGATAAAGGAGGAAGATATTTTCACGCAGAGAAAGAAACAGGCCGAACAAGCACACGCCGAGGCTTCGGGCTCTTTTCCAGCTTCATGGCAGCACAGAGGTAAAGCACACAAAAAAAGAATGAGAGGATAAGGAGGATCGAGAGAGTGTTCGTGGCGAAGGCAGCGAATGAGTGAGTGAGGAGAGATGAAGGAAATGCATGTTTCTGAAGCGAAGGCCTTCAGAATCCAGAGAATGCCAGAACACCTGGTAGTTATTATGGAGGGCTCCAAAAAAAAAGCAAAAAGAAAAGTCCTCTAGATTCTCAACTTTAGCCGGACTCCGCACACAAACGGCATACAGACGTGCAGTATATGCAAGTCAACAAATCAAAAGACGCTACAACATCTCAGCCAGAATGGATACGATCCAGTCTAGAAATAATATCAGCATTCCAAGGAATATTATATACTCAACCTACACCTGAACAGGACCCCGCAGCAGCCACTTGAGTCCTCTCAATATCCCTAAATCCCTCCTCAGTTTCCCACAAAGCTAAATGGGACGTTTTGTCCCCATTCTCCGCTTGTCTCAGATTCTCCTAATGACTCATTAGATGAGGAAGCATCTCGTCTTCGGGCTCACATCCGCAGCACTGCATCACCACCGGCGTCTGAAACAGATTTACGATGAAAGCAGTGATCATACTCGGGGCATCCCGCCAGCCGCAAGATTTTCCGCCAGCCTCAGAACAAACACAAAGGCCATCTCAGTCTACCCTCTAACCTTTATCTTCTGCATTATCATAGCTCAAGGACCGTGTTTTTGATGGTGTGGTTGGTTTTACTACATGCGGTTTCTCTGGATGAATGTATTGTTTGTTTCAGAAATCTATGGGAAACTACTAGCTTGTGGATTGGGTTTGATAACAAGTAAACATGAGATTTGCTAGGAGAAAAAAGGTGAAAAAAAAGAAAAAAGTTAATAAAGTAATAAAGGTAGGTTCCGTGTGGTGTTATCTGTTGCCACTGCCCCAACTGGAGTTACATGATGGCTCGCCTCCTGCCAAATATGTGCTGAGCTCTCAAAGCTGGTATTACTTAGAGTCGAATTTCAGCGAGTGCTCCGCAGCGACTTTCCGTCTAAAAAAAACGTAGCATGAGAAGAGGAAAGAAAGACATTAAGTTGGGTTTAAAGCCTCGGAAGTCTTCAAGCCCATCTGCCTTTACAAACACACAAAAGACGAGACTGAGAATGCCCTGTCACATCTTTAACACCCCATTTTTTTTAAGTGTCACTTGGCCATGATGAGCCCTGCACGAAAGAGCGAAGCACGAGAATTAGAAACAGGCACAAAACATACTAATAGCTGATCTGTGTTTTAAACGTAGCACAGTGCCGGCTCCTTTAGCCCGGTTACGCAACCCAGACGACTTTTAAGTCCTAAATTCAATTAAATTTAATTCACGTTTAGGGTATTAGCGCCCTGTTTCACGCATAAAATCGTATGCCCCAAGGCCAGCTTTACATAAATTTTAAGTTTCTACATTATATTTAGGAGTAGCTTATCAGTGGTGACTATGTCAAGGTGATGTCCATATGACAGAAATGTACAGTAAAAATCATGCAGTTAGTTAATGACATGTATTCAAACAAACAAACGTCGTGAACACTATTAATAGCAAATTAGCAATGATTATATGTTGTGATCAAACTTAAAGAAAATTTGGTAGTTTTGTATGTTGGTTCAGGGTTGTTGTCATCTGAGGTCCTCGGAGGGGTTGGCATCTCAACTGGTGTTCAGTCATCTCAAATCTTCGTATCCAGACTAAAGCTAAATGTGGACAAAGTTCACACTAGGGGTCTTGTAGCTCTCAATTTAATTTGGATGCACCATTAGTAGTGTGTAGTCTCATAAATTAACACCTGACTGTATTGATCCAAAACATTGTCTTCAGTTTTTTATAAAACAATTAATTTTCTTAGAAATGTGATACATAAGCCATAAGTCAAAATCCATACTAATATATGAATAAATATATTATATTCCTATATATTTATTTATTTAGGAATGCGTATATACCAAGATAAATGTCTTTACTTACTAGTCAGTAATAAAAATAAAAATAATAATAAATATTCAGCAAGGGTGCATTAAATTAAATAAAAAGTGTCAGCAAAAACTGTTTTAAAAGATTTCACATTTAAATAAATTTTATTATTTTGAATGTTTTATTCAAAAATCCTGAAAAAAAAAATAGTATCATTGTTTCCACAAAAATATTAAACAGCACAACTGTTTTCAACATTGATAATAATAAGAAATGTTTTATTTTTTGTTGCAGAGAATCAGATTATAGAATGATTTTGAAGTAGTGTGTGACCATTGGAAGTAATGGCTGCTGAAAAATTCAGATGGCATCAAAGGAATAAATTACTTTTTAAAATAATTAATACACAGAAATAATATTCTATATTGTAATAATATTTCACAACATTTCAGTTTTTTACTGTATTTTTGATCAAATAAATGCAGCGTTGGTAAGCATATGAGATGTCTTTCAAACAACATTTTTTAAAAATTCGTACTGACCCTAAACTATATAACAATATATATGTCACAAAAATTATGCTCTCACTGATGTAATCCAATCAGTCTGTCATATTACTGGCAGACCATCTGAATTACATACTCCTGGTCAGAAGGTTTCATAAATATTTAGTTCATGCAAAGGCTTACTTTTGATTTAACTGTAATAGTCCAATGATCACATTTTTAGTGGTTGTAATGTGGTTTTCATTTACGCTACAGCCGAGCTAAGTTGTAACTTACGCACAGCTGGAGCAGCCGTCCCAGGTGAATAGATGCAGACTTTTACAGAGGGGGAGGGAAAGAGAAAAAAAGAGAGATGAATTCTCATAGTGCTTAAGGTCAGACTGTTGTGCTCTGTAGTGGAACGTCGAGGGCTCTGGTGAAGGGGGCCGGGGTATAGAGGAATGGGGCCGACCTCAGACAGCAGCCAAGAATGGCAGGAAACAACTTGTAAGCATACACACATAATTAATTCAAAGGCCCATAACAGGCGTGCACTGTAAAATATGTGTGTGTCTATCAGTACTGTGGGTTATTAGCCATTTACCTGAGTCACACTGAGCAAAGTCTAGCACTCTGAGATTTATTGTTTGCCGTGCTCTATGCCCCAAGGAAAGCAACAGTTATTTATTAATAATCCTTCTGGAGGAAGGGAACGCGCTGTACTTCAGAATCTCATTGACAGAGCAAACTCTGGCACTTACAGCTGTTTTAAAGTATTGGATTGCTGTCTCGACTAAGCTTGACTAAGTGACTAAACTGGAGAGGATGCTAATGGCTTTCTTCGCACGCAGTGTGCATGCACTCACCCGCATACTGCTCCATGAATGAAGGAAAAATCTTCCTTGGTCGTTCGTCTATTCTGGCGCATGAGTGCAGGGGGAGCAAAGGTTTAATGTTGAGTGTGTTTATTGTTATTGTTGAGGTATTTGTATGGGTCTGTTCTCTGGCCTCAACCTTCTGAACTATGTTGTGTTTTACAGAAAACAGATTGCGCACTCACTTTAACTAGACCTCACTGACTCCCTAGCCAAAAGAAATTCAGTGTGATGGATTCTTATTGGAATTTCTGTCATAAATGGGAACCAATCCAAAAGGATCCTACTGGGATCAACTAAGAATCCCATAAGATCTTACTGGATAAACCAAAATTTCTACAGGAGTTTTGGATTTTTAATTGACTATAGGATGTTGTTTAGAACAGTTAAAGGAAATTGCACTGGCAGCAAAAGGAGTTTTAAAATGTTGAAAGATCTTTCTAAATTACTTTTGGTGTTTTTTTGTGTTTCCTATAAGAAAGTTAGGATCCTTTTGATCAGTTATAACAGAAAGTCCAACGGGATTCTATCAGGAGCTATCAGTCTCTCTATTTGTCCTAGCAACCACCCCAAACACCCTAGTAACCATCTTACATCATAGCAACATCCTAGCAATCTATTTATCTGTCCGTCCATCCATCCAGAATAGTAGAATATTACATAGCAGAGTAAATAAAATAAAAGCAGCATAGCTGGAAAGATGAAAATAATTATAAAGACAATTGAAATGATTTCTGTCTATCCATCTTGTTCTCTTTTTCCTTCTGTCTTTCTTGTATGACATGCTGCATGTACAAAAACATGCTTGTAAAACAGCCCTTTATCTGCTCCATATGTGAGACGTGGAATTGATTTCAGGATCATTTATAATGGTAAAAAAGTAAAAGCCTTGGTCAGAAATCCATCTCTGATGTGGCCTAGGTGAGATTATGTCACGATATAAAGGCTGCAGGCACTCGGCTGTCTGATGAATGGAGAGGAGAGAGAGAGCGCCAAGAACAACAGAGACTCCATCACACACTCACTCTTGGATGATGCCAGACAGAGAGGGACTGGGGAGGTGGGGGCAGACAGAGAGAGAAGGGAATAAACTTTTATTCCTTTAGAAGAAGAAAAACACATTCATTTGTTGATTTATCAAACACAGTCATGTCAGAAAGCTAAAATTAAAGTGTTTGCTTTAAAAAGCTGTTCATATTTTAACACGGACAGTAATACACAACATAATGTACCACGAAACACTGAAAGGCAAAATATCATACATTTCATAGGCTAAAATACATTGTAAAACGTACATGCCAAATTTGATATTTCTTGTAACTATATGGTGTTTAAGAGGCATTTAACCTATTTCCAATAAGTATTCAAGAGAGTGGAAGGAAAATGTTTGGAGAAGTCAAAACCAGGGAGTTGGGTTAAACTTTGGCCTGTTACTTAGTAGTTTTTTTTTTTAATCTGAACTGCTTTATGGATTATATGCAGAGCCGGACAGTAACTAAGTACATTTACTTTTTCTGTGAATTTATGACTTTAACTTCACTACATTTGAAAGACAAATATTGTACTTTTCACTCCACTACATTTCTATCAAGGTCCTCGAAGTAGAAAGTCGTTACTATGTAGCAGCTTTGAAAGTCAGTGGGTGATTATTTTTCTTCTCTAAAACGTGACTTTCTTTTTTTTTCAGACAGTTTATCAGTAATCACTCTTGTAGGGCTACATGAAGTGATTTCCCAGCATTTTTTGAACACTGACCAGTTGTAAATGTGATATTTATTTATAACAATTCAATAATAAAAAGTTAATATTGTGGTATATATTAGACACAATATTGTCTGATTTTGCTAAATTGTGTAGGTGAAAATATTACCTATAAAGCCACAGAAGAACTGTTGTGCGTCTCCTAATAAAACACAAAAGGTGTTTGACTGAAGCAGCACTGCACAGACTGTTCTGTGTGTGACAACAAAGAACCGCGAGAGCGATTAGACGACATTTTAATTTTTTTTGTTTTGATGTCAAATAAATCTTGATGTTTTGCTTTTTTGTTAAAGCAGTGCTGCTGTTGTAAAAGTTGTACATCTACAGTTGTGTTGCTGAGTTTTAAAGCAGGTTTGATTTTTTTTCTTCATTATCACTCTGTATTTACAGGATTTCACTGTCCACTCTGTTCAAATGTGGATGAATTGCTACACATTGATGTGTGCACACACTGTCAGAGCTGTGTGAGATCACTACCATACTGCGGGTGGGTAGGGGTGTTAATTCAGTGTGTTCAGCAGGTGTAATGTATACTAGTTGCGTAGTAAAAGTATTTCAAGTCTTTAGTTGTCACAATAAAAAAAAAATATGTGCATTGACATAAAAAAGGAAATTTTAACTTTTTTTTTGTGTCCCTTAAGTACATTTAAAAGCAAGTACTTCAGTACTTTACTTAAGTAAAAATCTGTCTTTTCAACTTTTACTTGTAATGGAGTAATATTTGACCAGCAGTATCTGTACTTTCACTCAAGTAATGGAATTGAGTACTTTGTCCGCCTCTGATTATATGGAACACATTTTTCCTGATGAAATTGTTTTATTTAACATGGTATTTTTTGCTAAATAGTTTTAATGCAGTGATTCAGTCCCATTTTTAATAAATCATCACAAGTTTTCAATTAGTTTAATTTAGGTAAAAGCCAGTAATCAGAGTGTTTTTAGTTCAAGACCCAGCCGGTGGGACTAATGATCTGGATACTGGGGTTTGACTGGTTGAAATACGGCCGTCACAGACTACTGAAAAACTGCCCTTGAGAAAGGTGACCTTAAAAACTATTTAGCGGTTCCAGCTCAACACAAAGAGATAATTTCTGTCCTTAGAAACCGCCGTCTTCAAAGGCTGAAAAACAAAGTGTTTCTGTAATAAAATGGACAATTAACTTATGTTGCTGTTTTGTAACTTTAGATAAACTTTAACTGCAGACATGCGGATGTGAGACAAGAAACAAAAACCAAAAAGGAGGAAAGACATGCTTATAAAACTGAATTTTTTCACATTCCTGTTAACAATCTAGAATTTGAAGAATCATCATATGTCACTGTACTAATGGGACTTTTTTTGTTTGTTTGTTTTTGCCACAGGTTACAGACAGTATCATCTCCAAACAGGCTTTCCACGGTGAGTACATGATCAGTCACTCCTCGTAATCAGCATAATCACATGACAGCATACAGCACAATGCTGTCAACACCAGGAACAATGACAAAATTAGACTGTACCAAAACACAGTGCGGTTCAAATAACAGGTTAAAATGTCTTGTACAACACCAGTAGATATTTTATGATCTATCTGAATGTGCTGACTGTCTACTGTCTGTCTCTCCCTCAGAAGCAAGAGCCATGCCTCATTCATATAATACATCAGGGTCGAAGTTCATGACCACAGTGACACAGCGACCATCAGCCCACCTGACTCTTAGCAGCCAACCAGGTGAGCTTCGTTGTGTGTGTGTGTGTGTGTGTGTATACAGTACCAGGCGAAACTTTGGACATACCCATCTATTCTTTGTTCCTATTTCCCATTTAGATGTCAAAACACTGATCAATTTAGCACAAAAAATTTAAATGAATAATAAAATAAATAATAAATAAATATCTTCTAAAGTAATACAGTAAAATGAAAAACTATATAATAAAGAAAATATAAAAATCTAATAAATGTCAACTAAAATCTAGTCTATAAAAATATTTAATTTAACTTGAGCGTATAACTGTAAAGCTTATTTTTAATCATTAAGATCAGTCTTTAAAGGTCCCATATTGTCAAAACTTAAATTTCCTGGCTTTTTTCATGATAACTGAGGTCTAGGTGCTATGTAATCTACCATATAAGTTTCAAAACAGTCAATCCACAGTAGGGCTGTCAAAATGGATGAAAAACTAAATTCAAATTTTTTACTTAAATATTATCAATATTTGAATTATATTCGAATTTAAATGGCATAATTTCAGTTAGGGGGAAAAGAGCTTTTGGCTTTTCTTCTGAGGCCACAAGAGGGCGCATCCAGCAAAATAGTATGCAAGTTTCTTCAAAGCATAATAAAATAACACAAAGATATCTTTGAAAAAAGTGCATAATGTTAAAAATAATGTTTATAAACCATACATAACTAATAAAGTTGCTTAAACAATTAGAAAAAAAACAGCACCATGCATGTATGTATAGTTTAATAAAAAGGACCGAAAACCAATCACAAAAGTACTTCTCCTTAAACACTTCAGATGCAGTGGGTGGGGAAACATTCAGTCCATCAGCTAACATGTTTTTAAGTTGAACTTGCATTAATTTTACATGGTTTTCTAAACATGCGGCTCTCTTGTGCGAGAAGTGCAATGGTGATATTCCCTCTAGAAAATGTGATAAATATGAGTTCTGTGTGAAAGGCTTGGTTTCAGTTTTGACATAAACAACATCATCTCCGCATTGATGTTCTATTTTTCCGCAATATTTTGAATGAACAACATAGCAGCGCCGCATCTAGTGGGTTCAAATGGACAGGCTAACAAAGGTATTAAAATGCAACGACACTTACATCGTCGTCGCATTTCGTATGTCACTGATAAGGCTGCCTCCTTAACACACACCTAAAATTCGAATGCAATGTTTTTGCATTGAATGTGGATTTTTTTTTTTCAATTCAACAAATTCGAAACTTATAGTTTTTTTGACAGCCCTATGCCCACAGTCAAATGCACACAGCCTGCATAAAGTAGCTGTGATTTTTCACGAACCATTGTGACTTCCGTGAACAGGTGACGTCAGAACTACTCAGTCACCGCCTTCAGTCACCACCCCGAGCACTGCCCACAGTCACACTCTCCTTTTGCCAAACCCACAGACAACATCGCGTCCATGCCATTGCTGAGCAACAACAACACGGAAACATGTAGAGAAAACGCTGTTCAGTCTAGATGTCAGGAAACTTTGCACAGTAGGGCTGTGACGGTCGCCGTGACAAACGTGTCACCGGCGGTAGTACAAGTGACGTCACACACTTTATAACAAGCATAATACAAAGTTTTGTATGCAAGTGTGATAATAGTAACAGTTGCAAATTGTTTTATTTAGACTATAAGTCTATGCTAATTCACAAATTACCTCAAACACCATACACGGAGTTTGATCCTTTAGATTAATAGTGTCTACTATGGCTACTCACAAATCAGGTAACCAACTGGACCTCATCTACACACGCTATTGCTCCACTGACAACACTTTAGTTACTCCACTGCACACCTCAGACCACTTCCTCATCACTTCTAACCTCACACTAACTACTGACATAGCACACACTCCTCCGCAGGTCACCTTTCAACATAACCTATGCTCTCTCCCTCTTGCCTATCCTCTATGGTTTCATCCTCACTTAATCCCTTTCAGTTTTCAGCACTGGACACAAACACTGCTACTGACACTCTTTGCTCCACTCTAAAATCTTGCTTAGGCAACTTTTGCCCACCTTCATCCTGACCAGCACGCACTACCCCCTCTGCCCCCTGGCTGTCCGATGATCTCCTTGAACATTGCTCTAAACTCAGGGCTGCAGAGAGGAAATGGCGCAAATCAAAAAACTCTACCGACCTTAGTGTGTATCAGTCACTCCTCTCTTCCTTCTCTGCAAATGTCTCCACTGCTAAAATGACATACTACCACAATAAAATTAACAACTGCTCTCACCCTCGCACACTTTTCAAAACTTTCTCTTCTCTTCTCTGTCATCCTCCCCCTCTTCCTTCATCAACTCTTACAGCTGATGCCTTTGCAATTTTCTTCACAAATAAAACAAGAACCATCAGTGACCAATTCCCCACACCACAAACTGATGATAACTTCATAACGACTAATACACTCTCCATCCTCCTTCTCTCCACTCTCGGAGACGGACATATCCAAACTTATCCTTTCCAATCATCCTACTACTTGTCCACATGATCCTATCCCCACTTACCTCCTTCAGGCCACTTTTTTTTTAGCCATGCCTTTGCTTACTCACATTATCAACACCTCTCTTCCTCAGTACTCATCTTGCTGGATCTATGAGCTTGAACCACCAGATTCTCCTGTCCACCCTCATGAAGATGGGCATCTCGGGAACCGCACTCCTGTGGTTCAAGTCTTACCTCTCTGGTAGGTCCTTCAGGGTGTTTTGGAGTGGTGAGGTTTCTAAGTCACAACTTCTTGCTAATGGGGTTCCTCAAGGCTCAGTGCTTGAACCACTTCTCTTCTCCATCTACATGTCACCATTAGGATCTGTCATTCAGAAACATTGCTTTTCATACCACTGCTATGCTAATGACACTCAACTCTACCTCATTCCATCCTGATGATTTGACGGTAGCTACTAGCATTGCAGCCGTTGAGAGACACAGTTCTAGCTGGATGAAGACCTTCAGCTCAACGTACTAAGAAGACTAACTTGTGTTTCAGCAACCCACGTTTCATCACAACTGCTCTCACCGCTGGGTCGTAAACATAACTCCTTCCAGGACAGCCCGAAACTAGGAGTTGTGACGATGATCAGTTAAGCTTCAAGACCATATTGCAGGCCAGGTCCTGCAGATTTTGCCTGATACAACATAGGAAGATTAAACCCTTGTCCAAGTTTTTGTCCTCTCCCAGCTGACTATTGTAGAATGCTTCTTGGGGGCCTTCCAGAAGTCTACAAGCCTCTGCAAATGATCAGAATGCAGCAGCGAGAGCTGTCTTAAGAGCCAAAAAAAAAGCTCACAGTTACTAAATCACTCTCACGGATCCTTTCCTGGACTGTGCCCAGCTGGTGGGAGTTTTTTTAGTCAGGAGTTTTTTTGAATTTGTATCTATTATTGTCCCTTCTTTTGACAATATTTTAATTTTGGGGGATTTCAACATACATGTTTGTTGCCCTTCAAAGCCCCTGGTTAGTGAGTTTTTAAATTTATTAGAGTCATTTGATCTTTTACAGTGTGTTTCTGGTCCAACACATGAGCGTGGTCATACTCTTGACCTTGTATTATCTTTGGGGTTTTCAGTTAGTGGGGTGAAAATTGCAGACACTGTTTTCTCTGACCACAAGACTGTCTTTTTTAGCCCTACTTTCCCATGTAGTACTCAGATTATGAATGTTTCTTCTTCTATTGCTTCTCATGCTCTTACTCCTTGTACTGCTAGTACATTTTCAGCAGCCTTTTGAGTTTCTCCTTTAATTAGCTTGATTGAGTCTCCCTCTCCTTGTATTGGACCTGAACAGTTGGTCAATCAGTTCAACTCTACATGTTCAGATATTTTAGATCTTGTGGCTCCTTTGGAAATTAGGAATAAAAAGGTCAAGACACAGCCCTGGTTGAACAGTAATACCCGTGCTCTCAGGCAAGAGTGCAGAAGGGCCGAACGTAAATGGCTTAAAGATAAACTACAGGTTTCTTATGAGATTTTGAAGAGTTGTTTGAGTGAATACCAAAGAGCTGTTAAATTAGCTAGACCTAATTATTTTTCCGGATATTATCTCGAAGAACTGCCATAATTCTAGAGTGTTTTTTCTACTATAAACACTGTACTCCATCCTGTTGTTATGCCATTACTCTCACGTTCTGTTGACACATGTGAAAAGTTTTTAAAATTTTTCATTGATAAGACTGCTGGAATTAGATCCCAGATTTCATCTGTTACTAATGATTTTATTGTACACACTGTCCTTCCAAAGCAATTGACTTGTTTTACGCCTGTCTCTCTTCCACAGCTCAAAGAAATAATTGTGTACATGAAGCCCACTACGTCTCCCTGTGATGTGAATTCAGTCCTCTTGTGAATTCAGTGGTTAATTCTATTGGTACATGCCTTTTAACTATTATGAATAGTAGCTTGACATTTGGTGTTGTTCCACCTAGTTTTAAACATGCAGTTATCCAGTCCCTTCTTTAAAAAGCTGGTTTAGACTCCTCTGATATGAATAATTTTCATCCCATTTCAAAATTGCCTTTTATTTCAAAGATGCTGGAGAAGATTGTGTATGCACAGCTTAATGATTTTTTGGGGAAGAAAAACATTTCGGATAGATTTAGAGCCGGCCATAGTACAGAGTCAGCTCTTTTGACGGTTACTAATGATATTCTACGTGGCGCTGATTCTGGAAGTTGTGTTTCTGTTACTTTTAGATCTTACCGCAGCATTTGACACAATTGACCATAAGATTCTCATTGATCGCCTTAGAGACCATGTAGGTATTCAGGGTTTAGCCTTAGAATGGTTTTCTTCATATTTAAAAGATAGGACTTTTTCAGTCAGTCTAGGGAATTACTCTTCATCTGTTGCCCCTCTCAAGTGTGGGGTTCCTCAGGGTTCAATCCTGGGACCGGTTTTGTTTTCCCTTTATATACTCTCTCTAGGATACATTTTTGAAAAACACGGCATTCATTATCATTTGTATGCTGATGATTCACAACTTTATTTACCATTGAAATGCAAGGATCATTTATCCATTCAATCTCTGTATGAATGTTTGACTGAGGTTAAGTGTTGGTTGGCTAATAATTTTCTCCAACTGAATGAGAATAAGTCTGAGTAAATTTTATTTGGTAAAAAGGGATGTGTGGATTATGTCACTGACTGCCTGGGGTTACTTCCTGGGAAAAATCTTTCTAGAGTGAAAAACCTTGGTGTCATTTTTGACTCGGAGCTCAAATTTGATCGTCAAATTAATGCCGTTGTTAAAAATATTTTTTTCCATATTAGATCTATATCTAAGTTGAAGTCTATCCTTTCTTTTGAGGACTTGGAGAAAATTGTGCATGCTTTTGTGTCATCTCGTTTGGATTATTGTAATGCATTGTATCTGGGTGTGAGTCAGGCCTCTCTCTCCCGCCTGCAGCTTGTTCAGAATTCAGCGGCTAGGCTTTTAACGGGTACCAAGAAGAGAGAGCATATTACTCCTGTGCTTATTAAATTACACTGGCTTCCTGTACGATACAGGATTCATTATAAAGTGCTATTATATGTTTTTAAAGCTTTGCATGGTTTAGCACCAGAGTATATTTCTGATTTAATCAGTTTGCATCAATTCAATAGGTCTTTGCATTCTAACGATCAATTACATCTGATGGTTCCTCGATCTCGTCTAAAATGTAAAGGTGATCGGTGGTTTTCTGTTGCTGCTCCAAGGCTTTGGAATGACCTTCCTCTGTCTGTAAAAAATTCTCCTACACTTCCTGTATTTCAGAGTGTGCTTAAAACTAATTTGTTTTCATTAGCATTTAAAAATGTCTTGTAATTTGTTCTTTGTTGTTGTTGTTGTGGTACGTTTATAATGTTTTATGCTTGATTTTATTTATATATTTTTATTTAGTCTTCCTGCACAGCGTTGTTGCCAACCATGGTTTTTTGAACTACGTTATAAAAAATACAGTGAAAGTTGAAAGTTGGTGGAATGACCTTCCGATCTCAATTCGAACAGCGGAACAGTCTTTAGCCATTTTCCAAAAAACATCTAAAAGACACAACTTTTTCGCCAGCACCTGACCAACTAATACTAGCACTTACGCTAGTCTATTCTGTTTATGCTATTCTATTATTTAAAAAAAAAAAAAATAGCTACGTTACTGTGCTCGCTAGTGAGACTTGTCATGGCACTTGTATACTGTTGTTCTCTCGTTGGTCTGATTGTTTCTATTGTTCTCATTTGTAAGTCGCTTTGGATAAAAGCGTCTGCTAAATGAATAAATGTAAATGTAGATTGGCAGGTTTGAGTGCAGGAAAATACAGTACAGAATACAGAAACCAAATACTACATCGCCAATCTGGAATCATTTCCATTCATGTCACCCATCCGCATTTGTACAAGTGTCTTCAAGTTTACGTGATTGTACAACATCGGCTGGTTCAGTTGTATTTAGCATTCTGTGTTGAAAAAAAAAAAAAAAAAACATGAATACCATTATGAAACATCATGTGTAAGCGCGTATGAGGAGTGTTCTGGGTTGTTTACTGTCTGTCGCGAATTCCGGTGGTAGCGTTCGCTCAAACATGTAAGGCAGACAAAAAAAACTTTTTTGTCAGTAGTGACCATCATTACCGTTTGCCTTTCTATTGACCGTACTTGTGAGCATCTACAATCCACAGCAGGCTACAGCATACATGGCCCTAGTTACCTGTGGTTGGCCTGGCCGTGCGTCACTCAGAAAACAACAGGCCAATCAGAAGAGAGGCTCATGAATATTAATTACACAGGCCAAAATCAACCTGTTCTTTGCAAAGCTCCTGAGAGAAGAGCTGTAAAAATATATTGAGATGGTTTTTGGTACTTAAACCGCAAATATATATTCTTAAGGACATCAAGACTTAAAATAAAACTCCAGAAATGTGTAAAATATGTGACCTTTAAACTCTTTAAAAAAAAAAGAATTGTGTGTACACTCCTTCCGATCTAATCACTTCCTTATTTATGAAAGTCCTGCCCTGCATTTTTCTTGTATTCAGTGTTCTTGTAGTATCTATTTACTATTATAGTATTTGTTAATATTTTGAACTAGCTTTAATTTTTATATTTTCAGTTTAAATTTTAGTTTAAGTTTTAGTAATAAAGTTTAGCACTTTAAGACCTTATTTTATTTCAGTTAGTTGCCAAGGCAGCATTTCTAATTTTTGTTTAGTTTTTTTTTTTTATATTTAGATCAGAGCTTTAAGTCTTTAAGCTCACAATAAACACATTTGAGCCTGCAATACACTAGATGACTTTTGCCCAAATTTTTTCCCCTGATTTGCAGTTTAGACGAGTCGACGCTAGTTACTGAAATTCAGAGCCAGTCTGCAGAATTCGGTCACTTAGCAGAGTTTCCCGATGACAAAAATGCCCGGCAGACAGGTGCCAAGAAGAAATTGATTATATAACAGCCTGAAATTGTTTAATTATTTAGCTACTGTAAAGTAATATCACTAAATATCCCAAAATCTTGTCTGCTCCTTTGAAGTTCCACTATAGCTGCTCAGATCAAAGTCCTGTTTACTGCATGCGTGCCAGAAAAATAAAGAGATTTATTCAGTCACGCATCCCAAAAGGAAATGAAACCAAGTCAAACCAGCTTTGTTTCTGGAGCACAAGTCATAAGTCTGACCGCTAAACTGCAAGGGAGTGTTTTTCTTTTTTTACACGTGCACGCATTATTCACAAACCTGTCTGCACAGTGCTTGGTGATGGATCACATACACACACTATGAAAATTGCACATGCCATTAACTTCAAAAAGCCGAAACTGTTTAATCGATGAGAACATCTATATTAACCACTGTGATAGCGGTGGGCTTTCCTACACATCTGTACTTCATGTACAAATCAACTTTTGTCAGAAGAACGGCCCTTTTAAAACGTTCTGAAGCAGTAAATCAAAGAGCAGGTCTAGCGTGTTATTGGTCTTCTTTGAGGAATGTGGCTCATTGTGTTTGAGGAACATGCCGCCTCCTCCTCCATGTACTCTACACCTCCCTTCCTCCCCAGTCTTTCTCTCTCTGTACTTCGATTTTTCACTCTGTCCGTGACTTCCTCTCCTGTGCAGCCATACCTTCCTGTTCTGATCTCTCCTGTACTAATCCACCAATCTTTCATTCCTCCCTTTTAGCTTGTGAATTATGTGCCTTGCCTTAATTGGCACCTGCTCCTTGTCTTGGAACCTTTCTTCTTTTTTTACTACTGTTTTTTTTTCATGAATTATTTGCCTTTCCACATTCAGATTACCTTTGGCATTACTTAATGCTCACTTAAAGTTAATCTTTAAAACACTAATAATTTGATAACACTGTTAAATGTAATCTTAGCAAATCTCTAAATTAATATTATTTTTGTAATGTATGTTTATAATGTTGTGATGCCTAAATTCACTTGTACCATTTAAAACGATTTATGTTAGATTTTATTGCTTTTTTTTTTTTAATTTTGCACAAAATATTATTGAATTTTAATATCAGTAATTTATCGGTTATCAGCCATAACGGAAAAAATGATCAGCTTATCGTTAACGGTCATAATTAACATTTGCAATTCATCAATTAACAATCCAATCACTTGCCGATGAATGAAAGTCCTGTTCTACATTCTTCTTTTTGTATCTACATATTAGGATAGTAATATTGAATTAATAATGTTTGTAAGGACTAATTTTTTATGTGCTTTTTTCAGTTTATTAGTTTTTTTATTCAGTTTTTAGTAATTTTCGTACTTCAACTAACCGGTTATTCAGGTAGTTTGCCAATGGCACATTCCAATTTTCATCTGATTTTTAATTCAGCTTTATTTAAATTAATGACAACGGTTTTTAATATTTTTACATTTAGTTTTGGTTAACAATAACAACACTGGTCGCATTGAATATCAAAATGTTTCACTCAAAAATACATACTTTACAGAAGTAAAATGGGTTGTGAATGGCGTTTCATGTTAACCTAAAGTCCGTCTTCTCCCTTTTTCTCAGTTGGTGCTCAATACTTCACCCCTCAACCAGACCTGCACCAGTCTTGCCGCCACCCTGTACGTTCCTGGGCCAACCAGAGCTTTGGTGCCCATCTGCACAACATGACACTGGCTAATGGACGCCTTCGCGTACCCCAGGGCGGTCGCTACTATCTGTACTCCCAGGTGTACTTCCGTTACCCCTCTCCTAGCGAGGGCGATCAAAACGGCGTAAGCCACCAGCTGGTTCAGTGCATCTATAAGAAAACCTCCTACCTGAGGCCGATTCAGCTGCTGAAGGGAGTGGGGACCAAATGTTGGGCTCCGGACGCAGAATACGCCCTTCACTCAGTGTACCAGGGCGGCCTGTTTGAGCTGCAAGCAGGCGACGAGGTCTTCGTGTCCGTCTCATCTCCCACAATGGTGTACGGCGAGGACTCTTCTAGCTACTTCGGAGCTTTCCGTCTGGACCTGTAAGAACATATCAGAGGAGCTAAACCCAGGACCTTACCATTGGGTGGATTGTTTTGGGGCTGCGACCCAAAGAGAAAAGACTTCATCGTTCAACTTTCCTTTCCTTGAGACTTCGAATTTGTGAAGGATGTGTGAATGAGAGACATTTCAGACAAGGTTATTTCTTTTAAAGACAGAGGAATGTATGTATATTTCTACAGATCACATCAAAGATGTGGATCTTTGAAACGGTAGCAAAAAACGAAGAGGAGAGACAAAAACTCACACAAAGTGAATCTGTGCCAATGGTGTATAGGGTTTAACGTGTGAACTCCCTCTTGTCCGCTGGAGGGGAATATTTTGTGAACAGCGGATCTAAAACAGTTTTAAAAACAGAGATATGAGAAGAGAATGATGACAGCGGGAATGTAGAGGAAAGAAAGATGAGATGAGAAGTATGCAGCTCTACCAGCCTCAAAGAAGCATCCTGGCAGTTTGCAAGACTATGGAATTCTCCCCGTCCTGTCGGACCAGCGGAGCAACATGCCCGGACAAGAAAAGGACCTAAATGAGTTCACATGCACACATAAACACAGAGGAATTCAGCTTGTTGCATTTAAGAGCACTCATTCTCTTGAGTATTTATGGCTTCCACGCTTACAAAACACAGCGATAAGATACAACACACATATACGTTTTGTCTCAGACACAAATCATCTTTACAAGTCTCCCTCTGCTGTCTAGTCCGGGGTGCAGGAGGAAGTACTGTCAGGAAGGGACGCACAGACACACGTGCTTCCCAGCTCACGTTGTGCCAGCCATATGAAAGGTTAAATAAACACTACGCTACATGGTTTGTTGAAATGTCTTAGCCATATAATGCTTCGTTTCTGCACACACATACAAAAACACTCTCCAAGTGCCTCTTCTTAGTTGTACATCCATCTCTTTCTCTGTGTGGTTGGTTGGTTCAACCTGTGTATATAAAATTGTATTTAATTCAGAATCATGAGGTTTGGAAATGAATGTACAAGCGTTGCAATGTTCTCCCATGAAAATGCCACAAAATGAGCCTCACGCTGTAAACGTAAACGCCGTGGCGTTATCCAAATGAAACAGCGCTGTGAATCTCGATACGAGCCTGTTTTTTCCTGAGGAGAAACTGTTTGAAGGAGGAGAGGGTGGGGGTGATTACTTTTTCCACTGTAAATGATCGAGTGCTGTCACAATGGTGTTTCCGAGAGAGAGAGAGAGAGAGAGAGCAAACACTCGCTTGGGTTTCATTGTAAACCACGAGCATGTTTTCTTCTCTCTGGACTCTGCCCCAGTTTTTACTGATAAAGTCAGTGAGCTAAAGGGTCCCTGCTAAGACAGTGCCTTAAATCACATTATACAGCAAGAGCGAACGAGCCAAGACTCTTTGTGGCATTTAACTATGGTCATAATATTAGTTATACCACACATTACAAAACTTCATTCTGTCTGACTCTTAGCTGCAGTTTGTCTGGATTAAGAAACTTGGATGTTGAATTAATCCAGAGGGGGAGAACAAATTATTCTTCAGCAGGTTAATGCTTTTGGCACAAGTGCACTTCTCTCGACTGGTATAACGTGCCGCAATGCCAAAATTTCTCTATACAGGGTGTTTTTATGTCTTAAGGAAATGTGATGTCAGATAACACTAGACTTTATATGTGTAAAAGTGCCTTTGGGTTGCCGTTATGCACTGATCTGAGACCACACTCAATCTAAACACTAACTTTTATCATGTTAAGGGAGGTTCAAGGTATGTTTTAGATCAGTGTTGAAGTCATATATAACCTCATCAGTGCTTATTACCCATCATTTCGCAGCCCAGTGAGACTTCGTCTGCTTAGCGAAACATTCATTTGTCATTTCAAACATGTATGACTTTCTTCTGTGGAAACAAAATAACTATTTTGAAAAATGTTTCAGTGTGTGTTTTTTTTTTTTTTTTTTTTGTCCATACAAATGAATCATGCGGTCCAAACAACATGGACTCTGGGGGAAAATCATTCTTTATAATATCTTATTTTGCAAAGTCATACAGGTTTGGATTTAAATGAGGGTGAGTAAATGATAGAATTTTCATTTTTGGGTGCATTTTCCCCAAAGGAGTATGGATAATCCTACCAATTCGCACTGAGCCGAGCTCTCATCCCAGTCCATGGGCTCAGCCACCCGGGTCATGTGGAGTGTGCATGGTGTATACAAGTTGGAGTTGAATATACTTGTCGTTACAACTAGGGTCGTAGTGGGGTGAGGGGTGGCCAGGAAAGAGAAATATGGCTGAACTTCAGCGGCTCTAGACGGATTACAGCAGGGCTTGCCCTCTGAACCACAAAGAACCACAGAGTGAACACAGAAGACAAATGTATGTTAGGTGCGTATATAAGTGAGTGTGTGTTTTTTAATAGGCTTGATGTGTTTCTAAAAACATGGGACGTGATGGTTTGCTACTTTAATCTCACGAGCTTTGCAGAGACTGTACGGGATGCGTGAAACCTGAGTGGGGCAGACCCAGTGGCAATCCCAAGTGAGCAACATGAATTGCAGTTGAAACAAAAGGACTATGTAGGTATTTTCCACTGAGAGTTTGTTTTTTCTTTGTGATTGTTAAATGCTGACAAAGATCTGTGGGACTGTTTTCCATTAAAAAAGATGCTATGCACTGTTAACAAGTTGAGTCTCATCTGGTAGAATGTATGATATCTCTCACGCTCTCCCTTTATGTCTATTGTACAGTGTCCTTAAAGCATAAGTTCGAGGTGTCATTTTCAACAATTAAAGTGCATTTTTTTGAATCATGACTCATGTGTGATCATTTATTTGTCAACTTGTGCCCATGCCAATAACTTCCACGATGAATTATATGTCATTTGTTTTCCTTTTCTTTGGCCAAACTTGCACACACAATACCACAGCTAACCCACCCACACGGACACACATGGTGCTCTTACACAAAAGATGTTTTCAGACAAAAAAGGTTTGTTTTTCTATCATGGTGGGGACTTCCCATTGACTCCTATTGTCTTATACTCTTTTAAGTGGCCTTTTTTATTGTTTTATACTCTTGTACAGGTTTTAAATAAAACAAATTGGAAATACAATGAATACACACACACACACACACACCATTAAGATTTGGTTTAAGAAATTAATTTGTCTTTTTAATACTTGAGCAAGGATGCATTTACACCGATCAAAGTAAGATATTTATAATGTTACAAAATATATTTTGAATCAATGTTTTCAATATTGATTATAATGATACATTGAGCGCCAATGATTTATGAAGAATCATGCAACACTGAAGACGTTTTGGCATCACAGGAATAAATTACATGTTAAAATGTATTAAAATAGAACAATTTGTATTTATTTGTTTTTGTTATAGCGTTTCTTAGTGCAGTAACGAGAATTCTTTAAAAATTAGATTATATAATAATGGTATTACATTCTCAAAAAACAAACAATTATTAAAAATAAACAAAAACAAATAAATAATTTATATATTTTACGTATGAGCAGGACATGAAAAGTTGGGGATCACATTACAAACCTTATCAGCATGTCTCAAGAATATTACATAATGCTCACCATGTAGTAATAACTAATGTGCTAATAAATTACGCAAGTAGGATGCAAATTATATTAGTATCTCCACTAATTGACTGGGTGTTAGATTGTTCAATTAACAAACCGCTTTACCAATTGACCATTTCAACCAGTTGCCCAAGGCTTCTGTCATTTTACAATATTTCACAATTTTTCTTTGCACTATGGCCAAGATAAACAAAGCTCTTAAAATACAATGCCACACAATATGCTTACAAAGCATATTCACCATTGGGACCTCCCCTAAAGGGATATTTGGTCAGATGAAAACCCACATAAGTGTATACACTCAGATCCAAGCTTAGGATCACTCCCCAGCTCTTTGTTCTCATAAGTCTTCTAGACAACCAGCTATGAGTCACCATTATTCTCACTTCTGCTTAGGGTCCCGATATCTCACCATCAAAAAAACAACAACAAAGCACACTCACAAGGCCACACACACTTACACACCATTTGACTAAATCAGCGTTGACCACACACACCAGTTTATTCACTATTAGATGTGGCCACACACACACCCTGAGCACCCAGACTGCCCTTGTTCCCGCCTGCACAAATATACCCTCACTCACAACAACTGAAACACTTCATCACACATTCCCCTTGCCAGCGCTCCCAAACAATCCGTCACTCATATGTGTCATCGTTAAAGCCTTTCTGCCATTCATTAAGACCACCAAGCATTCCTATTCACAAACCCAACCTTGTCCTCCCCAATTCCCAGAATCCGCCAGAAAACTCCGGAATGTCACAGGAATCGCATGCAAATGCTGTCCGAATTGAAACATCTCAGCGCACACACGCAGGATTCACTTATCTCATTTATTTGTGCAGGGCCTAGAAAGAGTAAACACAAATAAACAAATGGGACACAGTTGGCACGGGGAGAGCGGCGGCGGGGCTGGAGCTGGATCATCTCCTTCCTGAGAGACAATGAAGCTCTGCAATCATCCCTCAGTCCCATATCCATCTCCTCTCCTGTCTGAGACACAGAAATTAGGCCAGTTTGTGATCACTTAGACATTACCAAACTAGTTTTTGACATTTACTAAAAACAATCACACTTTTTTGCAAAACATTTTGGTAGAGTATGTAATTGCATAGGCATTTACCTCAATAAACAGCGGTTTACACAGGTGTTTGCTCAATGCCATGGTGTTGTTATATGGTTACCAAGATGTTCTGAGTGGTTGCCATGTGGTTACTAAATTGTTCTAGGTGGTTACTAGGTAGGTGATTACTGTCCCAAGCCACAATAACTTTTTGTGTGTGAGAGAGCATAGCTTCTATGGGAAAGTGTGTTTTTAGTATTATTTCTGTACTATTATAGTATTTATTCTTATTTTGAATTCATTTTTGTTTTTTGTTTATTTTGTTAATTTGTGTTTTTGTAATATTGTAATTTGCAGTCATTTTGATTTATTTCATTTCATTTGCATTGTATTTTATTTATTTTTTCAGTTTTGTAATTTTAGTACTAAAATTTTATTTTAAATTTGTATTTCCATTAACGTAACAATTGTATTTAGTTTTTGTTAAGCCTGGTTGTGCCTCAGAGTAAAAATAAAACGACGACAACAACTATTTTTTAGATAAAAGTTAAAATAAGATCAAATAAAATAAGAGATGAAGTTTAAAATAAATTATGTGATATATAGGTACAAATGTAAGATGTTAAAGGGTTAGTTCACCCAAAAAATTATGTCTTTAATTACTCGCCCTCATGTCGTTCTAAACCTGTAAGACCTCGGTTCATCTTCGGAACACAATTTAAGATATTTTTGATAGAATCTGACAGCTCTCTGACCCTCCCATAGACAGCAAGGGTCCTTACACGATCAAGGTCCAGAAACGTAGCAAGGAGATCGGTGAAATAATCCATGTGACATCAGTGTTTTTTATGAAGCTACGAGAATACTTTGAGCGCAAAAAAAAAAAAACGACTTTATTCACGACACAAAAATTAAAAAGAAAATAAAATTGAAAAAAGGTTCAACAATTCGTCTCCTCCGCGTCACCCTGTAGCACCATTTTGGAGAGTATCCACTGAATGTAAATTGCGTATGTTGTTCTGTGTCAGCTGCGTCACACGGATATGTTGTTTTCGTTCAAATCAAAGCGTAAACGACATAAACAGTGTATCCGTGTGATGCAGCTGACACAAAACAGCATATGCAATTTACGTTCAGTGGATACTCTCCAAAATGGCAGTAGGGTGATGCAGAGGAGACTAATTGTCGAATAAAGTCGTTTTTTTTTTCTTTTGCACTCAAAACATATTCTCATAGTTTCGTAAAATTATGGTTGAACCCGATGTCACATGAATTATTTTACCGATGTCCTTGCTATGGGAGGGTCAGAGAGCTGTCAGATTCCATCAAAAATATCTTAATTTGTGTTCCGAAAATGAACGAAGGTCTTACGGGTTTGAAACAACATGAGGGTGAGTAATTAAAGACAATTTAAATTTTTGGGTGAACTATCCCTTTAAGTCACAGTTGCAGTTATCTCACATTTCGAGATATAGTATCAGATTGTGAGATACGAATAAGGCTGAAACTGTTAGATATAAAGTTGCAATTACCTTTTTATTTCTTCTACTCGGATGCAGAAACAGTCTTCCATACGTTACCCATCTCAAAGCATTAATGGCACAGGATAAGTAATGTGCTGAAGTTTATTACTTAGGTTAGAAGTTTAGAACTGTTAAGTACATAATAGCAGTGCTTGTTTTAACAAACGCTACAAGCAAAATTAACCTGAACTTGAAGAGTTAGAAGGGTGTGTTTTGTTCAAAGATCCGTGTAAAATTATTCTCGAAGTCATCTGTGAACAATTTTCAAGAAAACAAGCAAAAACACGCCCTAGACAGATCATTTCACATTGTTGCTACTTTAAGAAGCATTTGTGCTTTTTCAAAAGACAATATTCCTGATAATAAAGTTACAAAAGTATAGCTATTAAAACATTGGCCTTCAAAAGGTGTGAGAAAGTCAGAGTTCTGAAGCAATATCACATGAGACTCACCCCACAATCCTGTGGTGTTTTAAGAGACCCTCAGCAATTTCCTTCAAATATCACATTTAACACGAACCAGCGTGGGTCTGCTTCTACAGCCACCAGAGTAATTTGGGATTCTAGGGAATAAAAATGCTCATATTTCTGGAATTTTCATCATATCCTGGAGTCTTGGATTATGCAAGATAAACCAAAAACTTGAAGCCACAAGCCATTCTTTATATATCTAAAACATAAACACACTTTTTGACCTCCAGATGAATGCAGTCTGCATGGAATGCATCATTCAGATTTATTCAAATGGACAAAAGTTAATTTGACAATATGATATAAATCACAGACAAATGTACAAATACTGTAATAACAACATTTCTGTGCAAATAAATACCTATTAAAGTTAACATCTCATCAATAAAATGGACACATTCTTCATCTCCGATGAGTGCTTTGGTAAAAATTTTCGGGGGGGGAGAGGGGGGAGGGGAGGTGGGGAAAGGGGGGGGGGGAGGAAGAAAGGAAAAGAAGAAAATGGGGGAGGGGAGGGGAAGAGAAAAAGAAGAAGGGGAAAAAAAAAAAGAAGAGGAAAAAAAAGGGAAAAAGAAAAAGTGAATTGTTTCTTAAGGTTTAATAGTAGCCTACTTGTGTTTGAAATGGTAGCTGCCCTTCAACGGTTAGCCTGGCACTGAGGAGTGAAGGAAAGTAGACGACTTCCAAGCCGATTGGTAATACGGGTAGTCGATCTATACATGTATGGCAATCAACAAACCAAATAAAAAAACACATTGGTCTTCTTATGGAATACATCCATTACACACTGTACACCGCATATTATACCCTCAGTTTAGCATTTGTCCTCGCCCTTAACCTGACTGCATTGTCATGAAAAAACGCATAGTAGATGCCACTAAACAGGCGGTTTACAAGGTTGTCAAGCTTCGGGAGATGACAAAAGTTGCGATTGTCAAGCCTACTGCTTTCATGAAAAAATGCACTGAAACATCGGAGTTCTGTTTGTGATGTCCTGTTTTACATTACCACACTTTTCACACATCAGGCTCCCTGGCTCGAAGACTGTCCTTGCATGCACCACAAGTCTGAGGTGTGTGATGTGGTTAGCAGCGCCTTGCGTCGAAAAAAGATCAGCCCCACCCGGTAATTTGCAAAGAAAGCGGATAAAAGTTCGTGCACAAAGTCACCTATACCGTGCCCAACATCTACTCCAAGAACACCAACACCCACACACTCAGAAAACAAGAGCAAGCGCAACTCTGACAATGTAAATAGACCCGCACGATAATCCACATTTCACACACACAGGTGTATACATCTATACCAAGATGAAACTGACAAACGAGCAAACAAGCAAGTATAGCTGAGTAATATGTGATAATAATAATATAAATCAACATACCCATACATAATATCACAACTTCTAATCCTCTGGATCAACCGATACCCTTCTCACAATAAATTTAAACTCTCAATTCAAAATATGTAAAAATAAACTAAAATCAATAAAATTTTAGACTGAAAATTGGTACATTGTAGTGCTATTAAACACTTAAATAGTTACTCAATAGTGAATGAATGACATAATCAAAACAGCTAATAAAAAGAGTAGGTAGAATACAATGAAGTGGGTCACTACCAGTCATCATGTAGAGAGCACTAAAGAAACAGATGATAACAAACACAGTGATTAACAAGACATGTGCATCGTCACTACACAGTGAAAAAGAGGGATACCCAACTAAACACGCCTATGGCCCCCCACACAAATACTCACACACATACACACACCTTTTCTTTCAATAATCACAGCGCAAGAATTTATTTTTTCCACCGCTCTATTATAACAGTTCAGAATTGCCCGTTGTTTAAAGACTGGACCGGAAATGGTCTTTCTAAGAGTGGAAGGTGGTCGGGGCTGCGTGACGGTGCTTGAGGGAAACGGTCGGGGGACATCCTGGCGACTGGGAGCCCAGACGAGCAGGAGTGAATGGGAACAATAGCCCTCCACCACCTCCCTGCCCCTAATCCAACTCCCGGGAATTACAGCGAGTAGGGAAAGAGAGCATTTAGAACAGGCATGAAAAGAATCAAATGCCTTTAATAGGTCATAAACAACCCAAATGCCAATGCGGGCATGCACTGGACTGGAGGGTGGAGGTTTTAAAATGCGTAGAGACAAAAAGTCGAGCAAGTATGCCAAGGAAGGGGACTGCAGTACTAGTTTAGCCCATGTACCAAAGAAAAAAAAATTTTGGGGGGTTTAAATGGAAGCATTTTTTTTTTTTTTTTTTTTTTTTTTTTTTTTTTTTTTTATTTTGTTTTTTTTTTTGTTTTTTTTCGTAAAAAAAAAAAAAAAAAAAAAAAAAAAACCCAGGATATTGGGTGGGTCCCACAGGACCGTGTGTATGGCAATCAACAGAAGTGCACCAGGATTACGAGAGAGAGGAGGGAGAGAGAGTGTGGTTAGAAAGTTACATCTTACCGCCTATTCTTTTTATTTCTCTTGTTTTGCCGATTTGTCTATTCTCATCTTCTTCTTGTTTTCATTACCTGGGAGGGATCATTGTGTATGTCCATGAATATGGGTGCCTTCACGGACAAACAGTGGATTAGTGCCTGAGATGCTTCGCTGAGGTTAACGTCGTACCC
Organism: Sinocyclocheilus anophthalmus; assembly: GCA_018155175.1. Classification (NCBI taxonomy): domain Eukaryota; kingdom Metazoa; phylum Chordata; class Actinopteri; order Cypriniformes; family Cyprinidae; genus Sinocyclocheilus; species Sinocyclocheilus anophthalmus. The sequence goes on along the minus strand of JADLZN010005742.1, from coordinate 27,967 downwards.
GGGATTGACGACGGCGTGTTATACATGTGAGAAAGATAGTGAGGGTGATGCTTAAGGAATGGAGGGGTCTACAGAGCTTCCCAACTAACTGTTGTCTCGATTAAATGATACGTCTTGGAAATGTAAGGAGTCCCAATTGTAATGACATGAGAGAATGCCACAACACACCCAGCAAGTGAACCGGGCCAAGAATCAATCAGATGGCGCACAATGTCCAGAATGAACAGTCTGTGAGATAGTGCCACCTGGTGGTCCCACGTGGGAACTGCAGCTTGGTTCACTTGGGAAGCTGAGTGGAAATTGGTTGTTTAGCAGCCACTACAAACTTTTTGGAAATCATATGCCACTGGTAAGACCAAATAGCTTGTTGTAATGGCAGAAAGACATAACTATTGAAGGCATATTTCATACCAAAAAGAAAATCCTGACATTGGTTTTCTCACCCTCGTGTTGTTCCAAAACTTTATAGACTTTTTATTCTTCTGCAGAACACAAAAGAACAGATTGTGAAGAATGTTGGTAACCAAACAGTTTGTTACTATTGGTTTTCACTGTAATCGACAAAAAAACCACTAAGACTTCTCACAAAATGCCTTATTTTAGGTTTCACAGAAGAAAAAAAAGAATCATACAGGTTTGGAACGAAGGGTGAGTAAATTACAGAATTTTTGGATGAACCATTCCTTAAAGGCACCTTCCACAATAAAAATCAACATTGGCTTCTGTCCGGTTGAAGTCATATATAAACACTTCAAGAGTGGCATGTTATCTTCAAAACTTCCTTCTCAAAGTCTTTAAAGTGAGAAATAGAGGAACGGCACTACTGACGGCGTTTTGCTAGTATGCATAAATGAGAAAAAAGTAAGTGCGTCTGTATGACTTCTCAACATGATACACCAAATCTCACTGCACTTCTACAAAAGGCGGCACATCTTCCCACAGGGATCGCTCGACACGCGCAGGTTCAGACAAGACACCCTTAACGCACGTTCCCCAGATCATCTCAGGAATGTTCTCACCCTTCTGAAGTTCCTCTCGAGGTCAAACGTCACTCTGGGGATGGAAATCCTGCTAAAAAAAATAGCTTAAGCTACTCTTTGTTGGCTGGTCTCAGTCAGTTGGTCTACCAGCCTGATAAATACCCAAAACTCCCCAAAACTAACAACCCAGACCAGCCTGAGACTAGCAACCCATGTAAAGCTAGTTCAAGCTACTTTTAGTAGAGTAAAGCACCATAAACAAATAAAGAACACACAAAGTCATCGTCAATCTCCAAATTTAAATATACGGTGCAGGCAGGAAAAGCATTTGGGCCACATGCAGCAAGTGATGGCAACAATTCAGATCAGGTCTTATATGAGGTGTGAGAGGACAGCATTTTTCACATTACTGTCTCTGTAGCCTCCGGACAGGCTAAACAGCTCCTGTCTGAACATGTCCAGTTCTGGAGCTGCAAAAAGCTGCCTTAGGCCACTCTCAGACCACTCTATAATAGCAACAACTCAGTGACACACACAGTCCTACCACTGTCATCATCATCGCAGGATGATTCTCTGTCTGTCTGTCTGTGTGTCTGTCTCTGTCTGTGTGTGTGTGTGTAGGAGTGAGTTTATCCTGTCCATTCAGTCTTGAGAGTCTTTTAGTTGAAGAGGATTGATTCCGGGTCTCTGTTGGCCATCTGCGCCATGTGTTTAAGAATGTCCTTTTTAGTGATGATTCCCAGCAAATGCCTGAATGAGCGACAGAAAAGAGAGGGAGAAAAAGGATTCTTGTTTGTAATTAATACAGATCATTGATCTGTCAAGACAAATTAAACAGACAATTATTGAGCAGATAGTCCTAGTTAGCATACGCATGAGAGAGACTATGTTTGCATAAAGATTCAAGGCCACATGTTCTAAGTGTGTGCGTGTGTGTTTCCAGTCTTCTCTCTTTTTATATTATGTTATTTACTTTTATTGTCCTAGATAGACTTGAAGGGTGGATCACAGGGATTGAGAAAGAAACAGCCACATTGATCCACTCAACATTTGGACCAGATTAAAACACACTTTAAAAGGAAAAAACAACTCCAGCAAGAATCAGCTTCAGCTGTTTTGAGCAAATATAATAGTGAGCACTCTTATGAGAAAGGACATGTGTGGAAACAATTTTTTTTACAGAAACTAGGACTATAGAAATATAATAATAATAATAATAATACTAAAATACAACTACACTTGACATTACTATAAAAATTATATTCATTATTAAAAATGTACAAGATCTTATACATTTCCACAATTTCCAGTTCTAAAAAATCACACTTTTCGCAAGCTATTCTATTCTATTCCTATTTGATTGTGAAGCGGTCTCAGATTTTGTCCAAATCTGTATCTTAGAAGGTTACATAGTGCTGCCACATGTTGCCTTTAATGCTTGGTAGATCACTAGGTTTTGAAACAGAGCTAGCATGTAACTTTAGAGGTGAGATTAAAATCTTTCAGTCAGACCTGCGTTCATACAGCTATAAATGAGACATGATCACTAAAATGCGGTTTATTTCTCCTTGGCCCAGTCGAATATAGCTAAAAAAAAAAATATTACAGCTTCATTCTGCTTCTCATGGGAGAAAACCATTATCTGCTACACTTGTATCTCATCTACTGCTTTAAAGAGACCACACAGTTATACAAATCATCCATGTTGACAGACTCACCCGTTCCGAATGACGAGGCACTGCCGCAGGCCAAGCTTGCGGAAAATGTCCACCACGATTTCCATGGGCGTGTGCACAGTGACCGTAAAGGGGCTGAGGTCCAAGATGCTGTGCAGTTTGACTGCAGGAGGAGCGCCGGGTGACGCGGGTGATTCACATTCAGTGAACAGGATGGCAGACACGCTGACCACACCATCCTGATGCCGCCGTGCATTTTCTAAGATGATTGAGTGGAAAAAACACAGGGATATTAGCTGGATAAACTCAACACTAATCCATCAATTACAACAAGGGTTAATTAGCCAAACTTCTGTGGCAGCCCATGGACCGTTCAGAAACCATCATATTGCACACAAAACTGGCAGGAACTGCTTCCAATCTGATTGGCTGACCGCACTAAAATGTCTTGGATTCAGGGCACACCTGTTTTTAATCAGTCATCCAGGAAACAAAGTTGCACTTACAAGGCACCAGGCTGACAAAATCTCTGCGGTATCAACTCTTCGACTAATAATCAAGGGTTTGGTTTGAGACATTTTAGTAGCAAGAAAAAAAAAACTGCTTTCAGTCTGTGATCGGTTGCTTTAGTCAGTTGGCTGGTTTAGACTCCTACTGATGTCATGATGGCAACTTGATGGCATGATGAATACATGAAGCAACTTTTAACAGAGCAATATACAACCTAGAAATATTGTAAAAAAAAAAATATTTTATTCTGTTTTTTTTATTTTTTAAATCATACCCTAAAAGATACTGCAGCACTGTTTCCTCAAAAATATTACTGGCAGCACAACAGTTTTAAACACTGAGTAAAATTATTAGTTTCTTTCACAAAAACTGACCTAACCTTTTGATGGAAGTGTGTTTGTGTATTTATATATGCGTTCTTATAGGGTTCCTTTACAGTGTGTGTGTACTACACTATTATATCCTGTCTTGTTGCTATTTTTCATGTTCATGGCTGGATAATACACACACACACACACACACACACACATATATATACATATATATATATACATACATATATATATATATATATGTGTGTGTGTGTGTGTGTATGTATCCAGCCATGGAACATGAAAAATAGCAACATTTATCGAAGAAGATACAAGAAACATTGTCCCCATAGATACATATACATGGAGCGGTCAAATAGCACCTATACAAAACACATTAAGTACAAACAAAACAAATCCCGCCATCTTGGTCAATATGTCACCACTCAATAAAAATCAACGAGTTTCAAGTTGCAACAACAAAATTGCACAGCATCTGGTTGTAAAAACCGCCTAAATTTAAATTCCTGAAGAAACTGGATAAACTTTCACAGGTAAAATTGTGTTGGTATGTGTTTTTAAATTCTATTAACTAAAAGATTACAGGTTCTTAAACTAAAGTACCTTTTAAATGCCTTGTTAGCTAACGGCTTAGTCTTGTTGTATTGTGTCAGTTTGGCAAAAGCATCTTCTGAAGTCTATGGAAGATATATATTGTTCATGCATACAACTACAGTTACAGTGCAGATGCACCAGCAACTTGCTCTCCAGTGTTCACAAACCGGCGGTGACATTCCAATATGGTGGACGACTTGCGTATAGCGGCCAATAGAAACAGTCGCTAATGAGGAATCTACCTATACATATCTATGTCGGTCCCCTTCAAAGTAGGCACCTTGGGACCTCACACAATTCTCCTAGCGTCTCTTCCACTGTTCAAAACAGACTGCAAAATCCTTTGTCGTAAACGCCATCAGCTGCCTCGTCTTACTTTCCTGAATCTCATTGACGGTCTGAACTCTCTTCCCTTTCAAAGGTGTATTTAGCTTTTGGAAAAGCATCCTATTACATCTCTCATCTCGTATTTTTCATATTACATGGCTGGATACTTTCCGGACAGCCCTCGTATATATACGTATTGCCACACACACACTTTGTTTTCTTTGACTTAGAAAACCCTGTAAATAGCGTAAATATGTGAAGCAACCAATAAAAAGACACTCACCTAAGGATATGAACAGATCCCTCCTCAACACAAAGCCCACCAATCTCTGAGACTGCTGTGAGATAACCACAGGAAAGCCGCTGTAGGTGGTATCTGAGATGAGTCTCTCCACCTCCTCTACGGCCATTCCGCTCTGCGTCAGCACAGACAGCGGTGGGTCGCTCCGCCGCGGCCGCATTACATCCGTGGCAAGAGTCTTGTGGCGGAATTCTTCTTTGGCCTCCAGGAAAGGGTAACCATTGAGGCGGATGTGGGCTTCATAGATGCTCTCGCGACTCAGAGCATCAGCGACCCATTTGCTGGTCATGGCAGCAGCCATGAGGGGCACAATGTACTCTAAACCTCCTGTCAGCTCAAACATAATGACCACCAAAGAGACTGTCATACGGGTCACACCACCTAGAGTAGAAATGAGAAAAAAAATGCTTGCTTGCTAATTTGACAATGCAGCAAGATTATAGCTAGATGTATTGATTTAACAGTCTAATGCAAATTATTAGAATGTATGAAGGAAATAGTTCATTAAAAATGCGACTAAGTAAGGTCAGGCTACATTCCTGAAAGCCACCATTAAATGCTTCTGCATGGAAGACCGCGTAGGGCAATTTGGTTGCGAAGTGAAAAATAAATAATCTGGAAAATGTATGTTCAGTAGATTTTCGCAGAGATGCAGCTGAATCACCCCTCACCCAGACAGGCTGCTGCGCCCACCATGGCGTACAGGCCTGGCGTGATGCAGTCTGCCCCTGGAGAGCACCAGCCTCTGAAAATGTCCCGTTCGTGGTTGTGTACGGCTAGCTGCTCCATGCCCACTCCAAGAAGTCTGCCTGCTATGGCCCCCACCGCCATACTAGGGATGAATAAACCAGATGGCACCTGGAGAGAGAACAAGGAGCAAAACTGAATTAATAGATAAAGATGGCATTTTCACAAAGAGGTTATATTTTTTGTGAAGGTTTAAAGTATTTGGGGTAAATCAGAAGATTTTATTTCTGTTTTATCAGTATGTTTTGGAGAGTTTGATAAGATATGGTATTGCAGCATGGGATGGAAACCTGACTGTCCAATCAAAACCAAAACTTGTCAACTTGTGCATACTATTTAAAAAAACAATAGGTTGGGAAGCAAAACGACTTAGACAGGAGATGTATGAGGTATCTGTTTTAAGACAAGCTAAGAAAATTGTTGCTGATGACACATTTTACATGACAATTTTAACATGTTACCTTCAGAGAGACAGTTGAGGATTCTGATGTGCAAATCAAATCGCTACAAAAATTATTTTGTGCCAACTGTGATTAAATTATTCAATAGAGAAGTGCAAATATGAGATGCCATATTGGTATACTGTAGCTTTTTAATATATTTTGGTTAGGAGCAATTTATTGTGTGTTATGTTCTGTGCTATGCGAGTCTAATGTTGTGTACTGGCCATGCTATGGTTGTCCAAGATGGATTTCCCAGAAATGGGACAATAAAGTATATTCTATTCGATATGCATTCAGCACTTTGACAACTTCAAGACATTTTGAAGGTTTTATCGTGACTGGATTGAATCAATACCCAAATTTTGCCTTTTGTTTGATGCCGACCTCTGGTACCTCATATTAATAATATGACACATAACACATAAATCGTCTCAGACGATGAAACCAAAGAAGAACATAATATAATAATAATAATAATGTAATTGTTAGGTCCAAATATATTTGGAATACATGTAGAGGAATATATCAGTGTAGGTATTGTTAATAAAATTGTGAAGTTATTAACTATAAATCGCTTTCATTAATTGCAATAATGCTCAGTTTCCAAGTTAAAAAAGCCCACCAAACCAACATTTGGGAAGCCATTTTGTTGTCACATGACAATTTCCAAAATTATATTGTACCATGGTAAATTTGTGGAATTATTATATAAACCATTATATTAACTCATTTTGTGGTTTTATTCTCAGAACTGCCCCGATATTTTGTTATGCCTTCAAAAACGCATCTAGGTCTGTTACCTTCATGCCAAATGTAGCCACAGTGATGAACATCTTAAAGACCAGTGCAAGAGCTAGCTGCCACATAGCTGTATAGAGTTTTGGCCCTGCCAGCCGAGCCCCCAGACCATTAGCGGCAGTGGCATTAACACTTCCAGATGTGCTTCCACTGTTGCCGGTGTAGTCGCAGAGTTTTGATGAGTCCAGCAGACCACAGTCATTAAACAGCTCAGAGATCAGTTCGCTGCTGCTCATCCGAGTGTACTCGATTGGGAACGCCAGCAACGCTGTGAGCAGGGTGACCACCAGAACCTCAATGACAGGGTAGTGGCCAAGGCGGGTGTTCTTACGGAGACGGCACCAAGCAATATTAGCATGAATAAAGAAAGCCCCCCAAAGGCCACCGAAGATGCCCAGAAGCACAAAAGGTATGAGTTCTAGAAGATGCCAGGGAGTGTGGAACTCCACGTAAAAAAGGACCAATCTGCTGTTGCCGAAAGGATTAATGGAGCGAAGGGTGAATGCTGCAACCAGAGCAGCGAAGAACGAACGCCACAGAGTCTTCAGAGGGAAGTAGTAGCTGACCTGAAATAGAAATGCATGAGAAATATGGTCACTGTCAGATGTTAAAACAACATTCAGCAGATGTTTTCACAGTTTATCTATGATTCAGCATACACTACTGTTAAAAAGGTTTGGGGTCAGTAAAAAGTAAGTACAAAATTAACACTTACTCATTAAAGGACACATTCAATGGATCAAAAGTGACATTGAGGGCATAAGGCTGCCCTACTGAACTTTATATTCAAAGAATCCTGAAAAAAATGGATCACAGTTTCCAAACCATTAAGCAGCACACCTGTTTTAAACTGTGGATAAAAACTTTCTTGGGCACCAAATCAGTTTATTGAAGATGTTCTGAAGGATCGTGTGCACTGTTGACTGGAGTAGGCTGCTGAAAACTCACATTTTAAAATGTATTACAATGGAAAACATTACTTTTAATTATAATATTAAACAATATTATTGTTTTTACTGCATTTTTAATCAAATAAATCCAGCCTTGGTAAGCATAAGACACTTTAAGAACATTAAAAAAAATAATAATAAAATAAAAAACTTACCAACACCACCTTTTAAGGTACTGTGTTATGTGTGAATCTTTTGTTTTATCCAGGGTGCTGGTATGTACGGTCATTCAGGGGGCACCTATGACGAGTGGGCTCAGGAGGCTGGTGTGAGAATCATAGAACCGCAACAAACCAAAAAAAAAAACAAATCAAGGAGAAGGCGGTTCACCCCCTTGTATCTGTTTTTTGTTGAACCACCTTTTGCTTTAATACAGCCTTTAGTCTGTTGGGATATGTGACTACTAACTTTGCACATCTAGTCTTTGCAATATTTCCCCACTCTTCTTTGCAGAACTGCTCAAGTTCATGTAAATTTGATGGCGAGCGTTTGTGGACTTCAAGTTATTCCACAGATTTTCAAAGGGGTTTAAGTCTGGGCTCTGACTAGGCCATGCAAGGACATTCACCTTTTTCTCCTTCAACCACTCTGTGGTCAGTTTTCCTGTGTGCTTTGGGTCATTGCCATGTTGAAAGGTAAACCTTCTTCCCATTGACAAATTTCTGGCAGATGGCAGCAGATTTTCCTCAAGAATTTGACCCCATCCATTTTTCCTTCTATCCTGTCAAGTGCTCCAGTCCCTGCTGCAGAGAAACACCCCCATAACCACATTAACCCCCTCGCATGCTTCATGTAGGAATGCGGCTTCTTGGTCGCCTCTCTGACCAGTTTCCTCCTGGCTCTTTCATCCAGTTTGGAACGAAATCCTGATGCAGGGAGGGTCTGTGTTGTACCACATACCTTCCAATTCTTAATAATAGACTTCACTGTGCTTCTAGGCATTGATAAAGCCTTTGAATTTTATTTTTTATTCATCTCCTGACCATTTCCGCTTGCCCGTGTGCCTGTCCACAACTTTATCCCAGAGATCTTTTGACAGTGCCTTGCCACCCATAGTTGATTGTTTGCTTCAGTTGCACTACCAAGGACAAATGCTCCAGGAAAGCTCTTTTCATGCTGAGCTAATCAAAATGACCAAGCTGATCACAGTTGAAAGTCAAATGACTTTGTGTGCCATTGCACGAGACATAAGGCAAGACGGGTGTTAGTGACTGCACCTGATTGAGTTTACAAATCATTTTTAGGATGGGGCGGGTGATCCTTTTTCCAACACAGTGAATCTGTTTTTTTTATTTTTTTTCTGACACGCTGCTGTTATATCTTTTACTTGGATGTTATAAGATGCACTGAGTAAATACTAAATACAGCTGGATACCACACAAACTGGTCGGCAACAAAAGCAACAAAATGTGATTATTTTAAAGGGGGGTGATTCTTTTTTATACCGACACTCAGTTGAACATTATCATGAAATAACCCCCTCAAAATGATCCCTGATCCCATCTGGGTTTATTTTGAGTTTACTTAGCTGACTGTTTAATAACCTTTCCAAAAGGAAAAAGGAAAACACGAGAAACATACAATTCAGAAATATACCAGACTCAATGTTTATGAAAGGACTACAGAAATATAAGACGCTTACCTCTTCCAAACTGAAAAGCACCCCTCCAATAGGAGCACCAAACGCTACAGACACTCCCACTGCAGATGCTGCAGACAACACCTAATACACAAACAAAAATTGATATTTACTCATTTACATTTCATTGCATTCTTATTTCCCAAGTAAAATAAAATAAATGATTCACCTATTCACATTCACCATCCTAAATTCATGAACAATGAATTATACATCAGCCTAGATAGTCTAGAAAAAGCCTTGTCTGTTTGCTATTTCGATTACCAAATCGGCACTGGCAACTTCCAGCACATCAGTTAACAGAGACCAAGCCAAGAGGCTTATATCAATGTATTACATTACAAGTTTTGATCCAAGACGCAAAATACTTTGTTACTTTTCCGTCAGTCTATCCCACACTCCCCTCTCCCTTATCTCTCCATCACTCCTCTCTTTATCTCCCGCCCCAGTTCCTCTCACCTCTCGTCTCTTGGCCTCATTTCGACGGTATTTGGTGAAGAAATGGCATAGGATGTTTGCGCAGCAGCAGGCTACATGAACCAGCGGACCCTCTTTCCCAAGACTGAGGCCAGACGAGACGGCCAGCACCAGTGTGATGGTCTTTATGATCAAAGTCCACTTCCCCAGGTAACCCCGAATTATAAAGCCACTCAGGATGGTCTTAATCTGCAAGAATTAAAGACTGGTAAGTCAGGATTCAAAATTATTCACAAAAACTGGCCATTTTCCAGACCACAAGTTGAAGAATGTCCTTTTTATTCACTTAAGCAGTTATTCTTGGCATATAAACATGTCTTAATGGACGGTTTTAAAAACAGCCATTAAAAATGTCCTTAAATCTCTTCTGACAACTCCTCCACATGAATTTAGATCAGTAGTACAACAATCGAACATGGGGTTTTGTCAGTCAGACAGCATGACTTATGTCAGAAAGCCCTTCATTGTTCTCTCTGCCAAGGTTAGAAAGCAGAAGCAATTGTGGTTGAACATCTGAAAACAGTGCAGAAAATTGTGGAACTGTCGAAAACTGTGCAATATACAGATATAATCTCTATCCAACTGCTTGTCTCCATTCACTATCTCACTTTACTCAGACAGTTTGAAATAAAACTGAAGAAAGAGTTTGAGGTATAAAGTGGCTACTACTTAACAGGGGGGTGTTTTTGAAGTCACGTATAATGTGAAGCTGAAGTGACAAAACAGAAAAGTCCTAGAATGAGTGGTTTGTTGGGAAAAGAGCTTGAATGTGTGGAAAGATACATGACGCATTGTGTGTGTGAGCGTTCACCTCTGGTATTCCTGAACCGCAAGCATAAGGGGCGAAGGCTCTCACAAGAATCACAGCCAGGAAGGCGAAGAGAAGGGCCCAGCTCACATACATGAAATGATTCAGCACATTTACCCTGCCATGCTGCAGGACACACACAGGATACAAGTGAAACAAAAGGATCTTATACACTGTCACCCCCTACAGGACATATCCATAGTTAGAGGCCACAATTGTTTTTACATACCACATACTATTTACTCACATCCTGAAGTCTATGAAACTTGATTCATAATTTTGAGTCTAAAAAATAATAAAGAAATTAATACTGGTAGATTTGAGGAGTTGTACATCCTAATTAAGGCTTGAACCTCCCTCCCCAATGATGTGTTGGTTGAAAAGTCTTTAAAATAATGCCTCAAATCTCAAGAGATAGCATCCTAAAAAATTATCTACAGAAATTACTTTTTTTTTTTAAAAAGGCTGCTAAAATTCACGATATGTGAATAAATGTTTAAATTCAAAGAATTGCTGCCGGTTTTTTTTTTTTTTTTAGTACAAATATTTATTTTTTTGAATTTTAATATAATTTTGAGCAAAAATATAAGTAAATCCAAGATTAAAATGCGTGTTTTATTGTAATTTCTTCAAAAAAAGAATATTGTAGCTTTCGCTTCATACCACAAGGGGGTGATATACACTACCATACAGAAGTTTGGGGTCAGTCAGATATTTGAAAATATAAGGGACACATTAAATTGATCAAAAGTCAAAGTAAAAGCATTTGTAATATTACAAAAGATTGCTATTTCAAATAAATGTATATGAAAGAAGCATCGAATGTTTCCACAAATTAAACGCACAAAATGTTTAACATTGCATAAGAGAAAAGTTGGTGAGCACAAATAAGCAGGTAGGAGGGTTCTGAAGGATCATGTGACACTTAATGGAGTGTTTAAATCAGTGATGGCATACGTATATAAAATTATATATCTAGTATATATATATATATATATACAATTTCAATATTCAAGTTTTACTATATTTTTGAACAAATAAGTTAATCATTGGTAACCATAAAAGACTTATTATTTAAAAGCATTTTAACATTTTTACCGACCCCAAACTTTTGAACAGTAGTTACACACCAACACCAGTGACAAGAAAAGAACTGTTGAAGAAAGGCAGCTGGAACTCATTTCATTAGCCTTCGCAAAACACCCTGTCATACATTTATTTGGAAATCTTTGAGCTAAACAGGCCTGTAAATCTTGGATTCTACTAAATTGGAAACACTTATTACAATAATCAGACAGAATATAAAAAGGAAACATACATCTGTCCTTCATCTGTCAACATGTCAGTAACAATGTTTTGTTTTACGAAAACAACAACCACAAATATTTGCACTTTCTCATGTCACTGGAAAAATTTATGCAAAATTTGATTCAAAGCCATAAACCACAACATAATGATGAAATGATTACACGTGTAATATTCTCCTCTTGTTATTGTACTCTTGCACTGGTAACATAGATCTCTGTCACGCAACGTGCCTGAACCCACCTCACTGACTCCATCCATGAGTTCTGCCCAGCTTTTCCACTGGGGACACTTGTCTCTTTCCTGGAAAGTGGTCTCATTGGACGCCCAGCAGCAGTGCTCGTGATTAAACCAGAACCCGTTCAGGCACACACCCTCTTTAAGGTCCGTCATCCAATGGGCAGCAATGTCTATACCTCCAGCCAAGGCCCCTGGTGAGAGGTGAGAAGGGACACAAAAAACCTTCAATTCACATCATACACAATCACTACTTTTTACATTTTCTAAAGGGAATGTGAGTGGTGTTTGTCCAATGCAAACTATCCATCACAATGCTAGGGAATTGTGGGAGTTTGCCAGAGCGTTGCTATGTGGTTGTACAGTGCCGTTTTTAGCAGCCTGCTCAGTGGTTGCTTACTGGCCCAAGCTCATTCTCAAGTTTCTATGATATTCTGGCTGCTAGATATGACACTAGTACCTTTCTTCAATGCAAGTTTATGAGATTTTTCCATTTTTTTGTTGTCCACCAGGCTAAAATCATAGATCTGACAGCGAAGAAAAGTAATAGCACATCTCGTCAACATCTGAAGTATCATTTTGCTGTGTGATGTGTTGTGTACTTAGGAGCAAGAATATGAATTTATTTTATATGGAAGGCCATTTCTGACACAAACACACAAAAAATAATACTTTGGTAAATTATAATTATTACAGTCATAAAAAGTATTTATGACACAAACTCGAAATTATGAGATAAAACTGCATAATTATTGACAGTAATTCAAAATAATTTTGGTCATATTATTATGATTTATTATTTCATACTTTCAACATTTTTGTTATAATTAGGATTTCTCCTTTAATGGCAGAAATATGCTTCTATACTCAGGGCCACTTAGTTCTACAGATGGTGGTGTCAGGAGCAGATTTGGTAACGCTTGTGGGAGGGGTTGTGGGAGTAATAAAAATAAAGATAATTTAATCATAAAATGACTATTGTTTTACATTAATAAGTGCAGTTTATAATAATATTACACGTTTATTTCTTGGTAATATACATTTGACAGTAAAGCATTGATCTTGAATTGGAAAGCCTACAACATTTACTTTTATTAACAACAGTAACACGTGCAAAATCAAATTTTTATATAGAAAAATTATATATTCCACTCTTATTAAATGTAGCATTATTCTTATAGTATTATACGGAACTAAAGTGATTATAAAAGGAGCCCTCTTTATGTGTGATTCAGTTGCAGGTTGAAGAAAAGTTAACAAGTAAACAGGAAGTGGGCAAGATGTGGGCTGACCTGACATGAGTCCAATGAGAAGCATCAGAAGCCAGCCGGAAAAGGCATCACTGATGCTGAAGAGCAAGGCTACTGTGGAATGCTTACTCTTATTGGTGATCTGAAAGAACGATGAGGTGTTAAAGCAGGAACTGAGAGGTAATGTTTCATAAGTGGTTGGAATAACCTGCTCACCTCTCTATGCCGATCTCTGTCTTTAGACTTCTCCCTAACCCAGTCGATGGTGTTGAAGTCCTCGTAGGTGCCAATGCCAGGAACGGTGTCATCCATTAGATCTATCAGCTTAGGACTGTTGTTCGGCCTCCAATCTGCTTTACAGCCACCTACAGGGACAAAACACAACAAACTCTCATGGGAAACCAGCAGACACTCTGCATATTTGCGTGCAGCATTGCATGCCTATGCCATTTTTCTATTGTGAAAGCAGAATGCAAATAAAATGGCAATTAATCATGGACAATTCCCATTGTGGTGAGAGGAATTACAGATAACAACAAGTTCACTAATGCATTGTCAATCAGAGCTGTTAGTGTGTGTGATACTGCTGGCAGGTCAGAACTAATGCACTTTGACAGAGCCAGACAGACTCAACAAAAAGAAAAGGGCTGAAGTTGACTTCAAACACTGACCACAAATAACACTGGATGAAGTCAAAGTCAAAATACAAGCCAGTTAGAACAGGATACACAGTGAATGTTACATGCGTTTACACAATACATAAAGCACTTTTATTTTACTTCTAGCATGTTTACTCGAAAACAATGACTAACTCTGAAAACGCAAAATTTTTTATTCCAAGACAACTTAGGTGTAATGTGATTGAATGCTTACATTTAGTGCAAGTTACTATGCGATCGGCCTAGACAGGAAAGTGATAACTAAACAAGTTGCTTTGTATAGGTTGGTAACATAATGAGCGTATTTCCAGTACATTACCCAATAGGGCTGGGCGATATGGACAAAAAAATCATATCTCAGTATTTTTGGCTAAAAAATGTAGTTTAAAAAAAATTATTTCACATCCTGCCCAATGTTGTCCAACAAAAAATGTGCATATTAAAGACTATGAAAACAAATAAAGTGAATGTAACAATGTAAGCCTATATATTATGTGCAAAAAAGGGTCAAAATCACATTTCATAATAACATTGTAACATTACAATCTAAAAAACTAAATAGATGTTTAAGAGCAGAAGTTAAATCACTAAAACTAAAATGAAAAAATAAATAAAAAAAAAGCAATCCGACTAATGTATATTTTGATTACCACATTACAGTCACTTTACAGTCAGTGCTATCATAAAAATACACTTACTTGTAGGTTTAAAATTCTTCATATGGCACATTTATTCTCCAACAAATATTTCAGCAAAATTTATGTTTTAGTCAGAATTATTGCACTCCTATTCTATTGCGCACCGTCTGCTTGGCGCACTCGTTCACTCTGAAACGCATTAAACAGTGCAAGTATCCTATCTGTCAGCACGTGTCTGTCAGAGCATCTGACGGGGCAACCGATTTAAACTTATGAGTTGTTTTAAAGCCCTTAATATACAGCATGAAGTACACGTCAAATGTTTCAGATCAAACAAGTTTAGCTGGTTCAACACATGTAGAGCAAAAGACACCAGGCCTTCAGACTGGTTCTAAAACAATGTGATACAAATTCAAAGATGGTGTTGGTATGTACTACCGTTCAAAAGTTTGGGATCGGTAAAAATGTTAAAATGCTTTTAAATAATAAGTCTTTTATGGTTACCAATGATTAACTTATTTGTTCAAAAATATAGTAAAACTTGAATATTGAAATTGTAATTATATATATATATACAGTGTGTACGGAAAGTTTTCAGACCCCCTTAAATTGTTCACTCTTTGTTAAATTGCAGCCATTTGCTAAAATATTGAAGTTATTTTTTTTCCTCATTAATGTAACACAGCACCCCATATTGACAGAAAAAACACAGCATTGTTGACATTTTTACAGATTTATTAAAAAAGAAACTGAAATATCACATGGTCCTAAGTATTCAGACCCTTTGCTCAGTATTTAGTAGAAGCACCCTTTTGATCTAATACAGCATGAGTCTTTTTGGGAAAGATGCAAAAAGTTTTTCACACCTGGATTTGGGGAATCCTCTGCATTCCTCCTTGCAGATCCTCTCCAGTTCTGTCAGGTGGGATGGTAAACGTTGGTGGACAGCCATATTTAGGTCTCTCCAGAGATGCTCAATAGGGTTTAAGTCAGGGCTCTGGCTGGGACACTCAAGAACAGTCACAGAGTTGTTGTGAAGCAACTCCTTCGTTATTTTAGCTGTGTGCTTGGGTCATTGTCTGTTGGAAGGTAAACTTCGGCCCAGTCTGAGGTCCTGAGCAATCTAGGAGAAGGTTTTCATCCAGGATATCCCTGTACTTGGCAGCATTCATCTTTCCCTCGATTGCAACCGTCGTCCTGTCCCTGCAGCTGAAAAAACACCCCCACAGCATGATGCTGCCACCACCATGCTCCACTGTTGGGACTGTATTAGACAGGTAATGAGCAGTGCCTGGTTTAATCCACACATACCGCTTAGAATTAAGGACAAAAAGTTATATCTTGGTCTCATCACACCAGAGAATCTTATTTCTCACCATCTTGGAGTCCTCCCTGCGGGCTTTCATGTGTCTTGCACTGAAGAAAGGCTTCCGTCGGGCCACTCTGCCATAAAGCAGATTGGTGGAGGGCTGCAGTGATGGTTGACTTTTTTTACAACTTTCTCCCATCTCCCGACTGGATCTCTGGAGCTCAGCCACAGTGATCTTGGGTTCTTCTTTACCTCTCTCACCAAGCCTCTTCTCCCCCGATAGCTCAGTTTGACCGCACGGCCAGCTCTAGGAAGGGTTCTGGTCGGCCCAAACATCTTCCATTTAAGGATTAAGGAGGCCACTGTGCTCTTAGGAACCTAAAGTGCAGCAGAAATTTTTTTTGTAACCTTGGCCAGATTTGTGCCTTGCCACAATTCTGTCTCTGATCTCTTCAGGCAGTTTCTTTGACCTCATGTTTCTAATTTGCTCTGACATGCACTGTAAGCTGTAAGGTCTTATATAGACAGGTGCGTGGCTTTCCTAATCAAGTCCAATCAAAATAATCAAACACAGCTGGACTCAAATGAAGGTGTAGAACCATCTCAAGGTGATCAGAAGAAATGGACAGCACCTGAGGTAAATATATGAGTGTCACAGCAAAGGGTCTGAATACTTAGGACCATGTTATATTTCAGTTTTTCTTTTTTAATTAAATCTGCAAAAATGTCAACAATTCTGTGTTTTTCTGTTCAATATGGGGTGCTGTGTGTACATTAATGAGGAAATAATTTTTTTTAAATGATTTTAGCAAATGGCTGCAAATTTAAGAGTGAAATTTTGAAAGGGGTTCTGATACTTCAGTACCAACCTTGTATATATATGTTATATTATATATATATATATATATAGTATATAAAGGTCCTGCATCACTGATTTAAAACTCCAGTGTGTCACATGATCCTTGCAGAAACCATTCTAGCTGCTTATTTGGTGCCTAACATACTTTTCGTCTTATCAATTCACCACGTGTGGAAGTGTTAATTTTGTGGAAACATGTGATGCTTTTTTTTTTTTTAAACAATTTACATTTGAAATTTATTTGAGAAGAAAAATAATTTTATATCATTAGAAAGTCTCTATTTCTCATTCCTCTTGACAATACCACACCAAGATTCTCTATGGGGTTCGGTCGGTTGAGTTTGGGGCTGGCCAGTCAAGAACACGACACCATGGTCATTTAACCACACTTTTGGTGCTTTTGGCAGGTGGGAGGTGCCAAATCCGGTGTGGAAAATAAATCAGCTCGTCAAGAAAGCTGGTCAGCAGAAGGGGGACGCATGACGTGCTCCAAATAATTTCTTGGTACACGGGGCAGTGATTTGTTTGCAAACAACAACACGGGAACAACACCAGCTAGATGACATTGTGTTACCACAAATCATCACAGACTTTGTAGGAAACCTTCACACTGGATTCAAGAAACTTTGGGCTATGAGCTTCCATCCACCCTTCATCCAGACTTAGGACCTTGGTTTTGTACAAAAATGAATACAAGACTATGCTCTCATCTGAAAAGACGGACTTTGGTCATAGGCAACGTCCAGGTCTCTTCTCTAGCTAAGGTAAGACACTCTGAGTTGTCTGTGCGTTCAGGAGTGGCTTAACACAGGAATACGCAAACTGTAGCCAAATTCGTGGACACGCATGTGTGGGTGGATCTTGTGCCTTGACACCAGAATAAGTTCATGCTTGTGAAGTGCACTCAATTCTGATCGATTTTGTACAATCTAATAAGGCCGGCTTCTCTCGGTGCGTTGGCATCTGTTCTTACACCTTTTCCTTCCACTCAACTTCGGTAAATGACTTGGGTACAGCATCTTTGTGACAGTACAGCTTCTTTGAAATGAAGGTTGGGGCTTACCCGTCCTGTGAAGGGTTGTCAATGATTGTTGTCTGGACCAACTGTCAGAGCAGCCCAGTCTTCCCATGATTGGAGTCCCTAGTGAAGGCAAAACTGTGAGACCATTTTGAAGAATCAGGACAACTTGCAGGTGTTGAGTTGATAGTCTGATTGGCATGTCACCCATATTTATTGTTGAGATAGTGAATTGGTGGGTTTTGTTAAAAGGGAGCCAAAACATCACAATTAAAAGAACCAAAGACTTAAACTACTTCAGTCTGTGTGGAATTTATTTAATACACAAGTTTCACAAAATGAGTTGAATTACTGAAATAAATGACCTTTCCACGACATTCTAATTTATTGAAATGCACCTGTATATACAGTAATGCAGTTGGGATTAAGGTGCAGCCTGTGCTATCAGAATCTTAGCCTGAGCAGAAATGAAAAAGAAATACAAGGAATAGCTCATGTCACTGCAAACCTATAGGACGTCTTTCTTTCGAGAAGCACAAGTGAAAATATTTTGCAGAACGTTTAAGCTACTCTTTTCCATACCAAGGAGGGGAGACTACTGCTAAGCTCCAAAAATTGCAAAACAAAAAAATGACAAACAATAAATAAATAAAATGACAAAAAAATAAATGATCTTTTTAGGAAAAAAGTTGCAAAAAAGGCCCACACACTATGAAGGTGAAAAAAGACACAAAAAATTTGTTTGAGGAACAGCAAACATTCTGGTCACAACAGAAACTTAAACTTTTTTTGGTTGTCTTTTTTAATGTTTGAATGTCTAAAATAAATCATACTCAAATATGAGAAAATAAATATGAGAAAATAAACTGAGAATTGTGAGATGCAAACATGGAAAGTGTGAGGGAAAAAAGTTAACTTCTTATTTTATATCAACTTTTTATCTCATAATTCATACTTTTTTTCTTGCAATTTGGAGTTATTTCTACATTAATACTTAGAATTGCGAGAAAAAAAAAAGTATGAATTGTGAGATAACGTCACGTATCTTTTTTTTTTATCCCATGGCATGGCCAGATAAAAAAACTGGATCATACTTGATTATCATAACTTTTTTTTTTAGATACTCAAAAAATTTTTTTGTTAAATGTGAGTCCAGTATCCCCCCCCCCACGATCCAATAGGCTTTCGAGGAGCTTTATTGATATTCTTCATCCTCATCTTTGCCGACAGTTTGTTTTGCCCCAACAATTAAACAAAGTACAGAGCTTTGATAAACTAAGCATTGAAATCATCATCTTGCTAAGCCATATATTGGGATGTTATATTAGGTCTGGGCGGTATACCCGGTTATACCGAATACCGGTTTCTTTATTTTTGTTATGCTAGACTTTTTAGACGCAATAGGTATGTTGCTTAAACAACGTTTGGAACGGGACACTGTTTGAAAGGGGTTCCTTTTTACTGTTGCACTGTGGTGAGGGAACAGATGTATGTGTTACTAAGCGTGAAAGTTACAAAACTGAAGCTGTGGAACTAATAGAACATGATGGCACAGAAGAACTCATCCACAATATCCAAATTGACCGCCACAAATATCCACCGCCCCTGCCATCAGCTCCCGCGTCACACACACGGTGTGATCTTTAGCAATAGATTTAGTAGCGTCAGGACCCTTTTAGCGGCTTTTTGCCAGAGGAATATCATACGGACAAAACCTTAGCGACCCTTTTTTGGATAAACCTAGCTATGGTTCGCAGTGGACGATTTCGCCAGTGCCTGTCCGCGATTAACGCGAGGTATTATGACTTTCCCCGGAGTAGTGTCACTCTCTCCCGTCGTCTGTGCAGTGAGCGGCCAGAGAGAGAAGCAGGATTCAGTTGCAGCAGAATAGACAATCAACCGCGACAAAACCCGCGTTTACTAGCAACTGTCGTTCTGCTTTTGTTTGGAATATAAATATGGCGTAGTTAGTGTCTGTTAGGGATCACAGCACTTTGTTGTTTTTTTTTGTTTGTTACTCGGACGCAGGCAGTGCGCTGCACGAGACAGAAAAGTAATATAGCCAAAACAACCACAAAGCCACTCTTTAGTGTAGATGCATGTAGATTTTATCAGACAATGCCGCGATTATAAATGAGAGTTACTCCTGGTTAACATGTATTAAAAGGGGTCGTGTTTAGTCACTATTTAGTGTGGTATTTTTTGACAATATTCACTCATCATGACAGTAAAATAGGGCATTCTATGTCAATATACCGCAGTATTTTCTCTCTCAATCAGAAGAAAATATGGTTAACACCTGGTCATGCATGAAAAAAAAAATACCATCATGTACCGTGTGAATGTCAAAACGGTTTATAATTTGAAAATAAAGTGATAAAATTTTTAGTCATACCGCCAGCCACTAGTTTTAGTGGCATTTTATGTAAGTATCTGCTGTACTTTTATAAAGATCTCATTGATTTACATTATAAGCTATCAGAATTTCATCTTACTTTTAAATATCAGCAACTGCACCAAATTGCATATTTTTGCTCAGTTTGGGCCTCTGACTAATTTTTTTTTTTATTCCGAGGAGCTCAATATTCTCACTATATCATACGAACCATAAAAACCTCGTTAAAAAACACATATGCAGACTTTATTTCGATTTTTTTTTAAAGATTGTCAAACAATTCCATTTCCAAGAAACGAGATTTTCTGACTATTACTTCATATATCAAGCTTAGCAAGGTTAAGGTAAAACCCGTTCTATCACAGTAAAGAGTTTCAGACAAGAAGGAAGCGTGATACGAGGAAGAAGGTATAGACTGTGATACACAGACATGAAAAAGGAACTTCCTGGTGTGTTAACAGTCTGTCAGTGACATCACACACAGCATCATCTGTCTCTGCGCAGAGAAGAGTGTGATCCGAGCCCACCAAACTGACACGGCTGAAAGATTAGACCGACATGTTTTACAGAACCAGTGTGTGATACTCCATTCAAACTGTAAATGTCTATGCTTTATCATCAAATGTTTGTTAAACAAAAAACCTAAACACCAAAACAAACCAGTTAATCTTGCAAAAGCATAAAGTTCTATGATAAAAGCTAAAAGTAAAAATAAAATAAAAAAGTATAGTGTCCACTATAACTAGTTAATATTATCTTCTGTAATGCCTGCGTCCCTACCTGCACTGTAATCTCGGTCCAGAGGCGGGACATCCTCACTGAAGTTCACTGTAACATCTGAAATATCCACCAGCTCATCATCACTGCTTCCACTGTGATAGTTATCGTTGCAAAATCCTCCGTTGTCCATTATCACCCTGTCAGAGCAGAGAGAACATAAGGTCATAGAAGACTGGGGGAGTTTATCGTCCTCAGTCTGTTGCGAAATTATGACATCTTTTCAGCAGAGCAGATATGACAAATCACTAATAAACCGGATGCAATTCTTGTAAATGGTGTGTTTATCAAGTCTTTTAATGACTACATTGGTCACTAAATTCCATTGGTCGGAATGTCATTGATAATCTATGAAGAATTGATTCATACGAGTCTAGCGTTCAGGAATCGGGCTACGCTGGTCGCGCTGTTTGTTTCTGATTCACTGAAAAGAATCGGCTCATTCGAGTCATTCGTTCAGGAATCGGGCTACGCTGGTCGCGCTGTTTGTTTTTGATTCACTAAAAAGAATCGGATCATTCGACTCATTCGTTCAGGAATCGGGCTACGCTGGTCGCGCTGTATGTTTAGATTGCCTAAAGACGGCTGATAAGATATAATTTGTTCGTCAATCGCTCTACACTGTAGAGCCAATGGCGGTGTAAGTATTAGTATAAGTCGAGTAAGTGGTGCAGGAAACACTGTGTCAAGACTATTAAAATTCATAAGAACCGGTTTCTAACCTCCTGCAAAGTGAGGCTTCGGTCAACCACCTTTTGACTGGGCTTCTCTGAAATGATGATAGTAAAACTCACTCAGAGTTCAAACACTACCACTTCCTTTATCTTGCTCTACAAACCATCTTATATAAATAGGAAAAACACACCATCATCGTATAAGGACTTTGTTTTGAGTAGTTCCTCTTATTTTATTGACCAATTTTAAAGTTATCAGATAGTTGGTCAATTATTGCAGAGCTAGAGCAATAATGTGACCCAGTTATTGATGTCCTCTGTTTGATCAGCTGAAGTAGCTGATAACACGTTTCCCTTTGGATGTTTTACCTCATCTAAACACATATTTATCCTAGTTATCTGTCTCGACACTAATGCTAATTCATTCTTTTGAATGATTCGATCAGTCCAAGTGATTCAGTTGGCTGGATCCGAACAAACAAAGTTTGATACATACCTCTATGGGTCTTTGCGTAGTAGTTAGTGGTCGCTATTAGTTAGTAGTGGACTTTACTGAGGCACCAAATCTTGTGATCTGGATTTTAAAGTGCCTCGGTTAAGCAATGCCGACGTAATCTTCCGTCAACTGGTGCGTCACAGTTACCCGGCAAAGCATCCCACAACCTCTTCAGCACGGATGCCTTCAGACTGATCGCACAGACCTTTCGCATGTGATAAAGGTGAAAGAGGAAGGTGTCCGTGTACCGATGCATCGCTGAGGGTTTTTTAGTTCAATAACTGTTCCCTTTCCTCAAAAACGTGAACGGCTGAACATCACGTGTTTGGAGGTCAATAGCGCCATTCAACGTCTTGGGGAGTTCTTCTTCTTCTTCTTCTTCTTCTTCTTTTCTTTTTAATGGCGGTTGGCAAACCCACTTAAAAGGTGCATTTCCGCCACCTACTGGACTGGAGTGTGGAGCATGACGTATATTGGTGACAGCATATAGAAAAAAAATAATAAATAATTAAATAAAAAATTATAAAAAAAATTAACTAAAATAAAAAATATAAAATCTATTAACCTTTAGTTTGACCAAAGGAGTATTACACAAGGATACAATTATTTTATATACTTCATTATGTGATCTTCAAATTCTATTTATTAAACCTATTGCTTTCAAATAATTAATAATTGCATTATAGACTTTATACTGTGCTGAAGCATACTCAAGTATTGTCTTAATTGTAATTCCTTTCAATATTCAACACACTAATTCTTCTATTTAATCGCATTCTTCTCCTTTCATATGCTCACAATTAAAAAAAAAAAAAAAAAGAGTAAGAGGATATGGTCCACAGTGCTCTGGTATAACCACAATTATTGCAATTAACCCGATGCATGTTTACCCCAAATAATAAATAATGATTGATTAAGAGCTGTGTGACCTATACGGAGTCTAGATATTATTGTGTCCTCCTTCCTACTTCCAAAGTTTTTCCTTCCATTTCCAACTTGTTTTTGAATGTTGTATAGATGCCGACCCTTTATGTCCCTATCCCACATCTTTTGCCATTTCCTAATCATAGCCCCTCTGATTATTCCTTTCATTTCTGCTTTACTAAGTGATATATTTATATCTATATCGGTTTGTTTTAATGCCTTCTTGGCCATTTGATCAGCTTCCTCATTTCCCTCTATCCCAACATGTGCCGGTACCCATAAAAATGTAATACTTAATCTATATTGGTGAATTTTGAACATGCTTTGTAGGATATCATATAATATGTCTTGTCTAGATGTAGACTTGCCACTTAATAAACTTATTAAGACAGAATAAGAGTCTGAGCAAATAACTGTTCTTAATGGCTGTATTTCCTCGACCCAATTAAGAGCAATCAGAATGGCTATCATTTCTGCTGAATAAACTGATAAATGATTACTTGTCCTTTTTGCAATTTTAATCTTAAAATGAGGAATGCATATAGAAACTGCTGTATTTCCTGAAACAGGATCTTTGGATCCATCTGTAAATATTTTAATTTCCTGACTATAATTTTGATCCATGTATATTTGTGCAATCTCATTCTTGGAAACATAACCCTTTTTATTATTAATTTCTTCCAAAATCTGAAGGTCTACTATAGGTATTGGAAATAACCACGGAGGTATTATGGGAATTTCCACTGTAGGACTTACATCTATTCTTGTCAATCCAATATCCTCAGCCTCTTTTTTTACAGTCCATCCAAAACATGTATTATTTGAGTTATGTTCCCAACACTCCATCAATATCTTTTTAGCTGGATGGGTTTCAATGTGTCCTTTTAAAGAGGTCCAATATGCCAAAGTCAATTTAAGTCTGCGAATTTCCATTGGTGTCTCTGCCATTTCCACCTGAATTGCTGATACTGGAGAGGTCTTAAAAGCACCACAACATACTCGCAAGGCTTGTGCTTGAATAATGTCTATCTTTTTCAATAACGTTGCTGAAGCAGATCTATACACTATGCACCCATAATCTATTGTTGATCTTATCAACGCACAGTATATACTCCTTAATGAATGCCGGCTTGCACCCCATTGTACCCCTGCTAAACATCTTAATATGTTTATTCCTTTTTTGCATTTATCAGTTATATTTTGTATTTGTATTGCAAAGGTCAGTTTTGTATCCATCCATACTCCTAAAAATCTGATATTTGATACTTGTTCCAATACTTCTCCATAAAGATGAATTCTGGCTATGGGAGTTACTTTCTTTTTTGAGAAACACATGACTTTTGTTTTTGACACTGACAATCGAAAACCCCATTTCCTTGCCCATCTTTCTACTACATCTACTGCCGTCTGCATGCTTTTTACTACATATGAAACATTCCGTCCTTTCTTCCATAATGTTCCATCGTCAGCATACAAAGATTTTCCTATTCCCGGTCCAATTTCACAGAATATATCATTAATCATTATATTGAAAAATATTGGGCTGCAGACACTCCCTTGAGGTGTTCCATTTTCTATTAAATAGCATTTTGAAAAAGAAGAGCCTACTCTTACTTGTATAGTTCGGTCAGATAAAAAACTCATTATCCAATTATGCATTCTTCCTTTAATGCCCAATCTGTCTAGTTTAATTAAAAGACCTTCTTTCCAAAGCATGTCGTATGCCTTTTCGATGTCTAAGAATACTCCCACTACTACCTCTTTATTTATTTGTGCCTTTCTGATATCGTCTTCCAAACATAAAACTGCATCCATAGTGTTTCGTCCTTTCCTAAAACCACTTTGATATTGAGATATTAGTCCTTTACTCTCTAGCACATGATTCAGCCTATTCATGACCATACGTTCCATTAATTTACATATATTTGATGTTAGGGCAATCGGCCGATAGCTGGATGCTTGTGAGTGATCCTTCCCTGGTTTTGCAACTGGGACAATTATTCCATGCTTCCAAAAAGATGGAAGTTTCCCTAATTCCCATATCTTATTAAAAAGGGATAAAATAATACTTAATGATGCGTCTGATAAATGCTTAATCATTTCATTACATATTTCATCTTTCCCTGGTGATGTCTGTCTAACTCCAGCAAGAGCCCTTTTTAATTCATACAATGTGAACTTCACATCCAGCGTACAACCAGATGGACCTCTTTGTACCTTAATATCCGGATTCTCTTTTATTAAAAGTTCTCTGGATCTTCTCATTTCATCAGAAATATTTCTGTTGCTGTGCACTTTGACAAAAAAGGGAAAAAAAAAAATTTTTGCGCCAACACTTCTTACTTCTGCTTTTTCCGTATCCGTTATTATTGGTCTTTCTTCACTTATTAAACTTGGTATATTGTTATATTTTTGTATTCCTCCCATCCTCCTAATCATACCCCATATTTCACTAACTTCTATTTTTCCTCCAATATTATCACAGAATTTTCTCCAATAATCTCTTTTACATGCACGGATAACTTTCCTTACAACTGCCTGTGCTCTCTTATAATTGATCAGGTCATCAAAGGAAAAGGACCTTCTGACCCTCCTAAGCATTCTGTTCCTAATTCTAATAGCATCGCTGCATTTGTCTGTCCACCAAGGTACTGTTTTCTTTCCTTTTATTCCTTCTTTTTTTCCAATTACTTCTTTTGCTGTACTATATAAGATTTTAACTAACTGTTCACTATATTCCTCTATATTATCATGCATTTCTTTCATTTCTAGCATTCTTATTTCACACATCTCTTTGAATTTCTCCCAGTTAGCCGTTTTAAACTTCCATCTAAGAATTTTGTTTATCTCTATCTGTTCCACTTCTAATCCTATTTTACAACAAATTGGGAAGTGATCACTTCCTATAGTACTGTGTTCCAACACTTCCCATGTGCATTTCCTAGCTAATTCATCTGAAACTAGAGTTAAATCTATCGCAGAGTAGTGACCGCGGGCAACATCAAACCTTGTTGCTTTACCATTATTCAAACACACCTCACCTGCTCCACTTTTTTTCCCCCAAAAAGGGCCCCCCCCCCCCCCCCCATTTAAATTTGTTTTTTCCCCCCCCCCCCCCCCCCCCCCCCCTTTTGTTTTTTTTCGATAATATTTCCATTTGGAATCATTCTTTACACTACCCATATCGTACTGTGGGCATTAAAGTCCCCACACCACACTAATTTGTGACTACCTGTTCCTCGAATTATCTCTAGTGTTTCTCTACTCAACCTGTTGCATGGATTGTAATAATTAATTATTCTTATATTTTGTGTTCTATTCCAAACATCTATAACCACTGATTCATGCCACTTATTCATTTCTATTACCCTAAACCCTATTCCTTGTCTTATAAAAGTTGCTACCCCACCTCCAATTCCATCATTTCTATCTCTGCGTATTACATTATATTCCTGTAATGTGAACTTTAATTGTGGCTTTAGCCAAGTTTCTTGTATACACACAACACTAGGTTTATTATCTAATTCATCAATGTATCTTTTAAATTCTTGCCCATTAGCTAAGTCTTGGGGAGTTACTGAAAATAATTCAATTCATCCCAGCAGCATTCATAGTGACAGTGAATAGTAACAAAGTTCTTCCGAAAAACAATTTTAAGCATTTTTTCTACATTACATTTTCAGTTGTTGACCTCATATTAACTGAGAGACTACGTGGAAAATAATTTCAGAGCTACGTTGTAGAAAAGATAAAATATTATATATATATACAGGTGCATCTCAATTAATTAGAATGTTGTGGAAAAGTTCATTTATTTCAGTAATTCACTCAAATTGTGAAACTCGTGTATTAAATTAATTCAATGCACCCAGACTGAAGTAGTTTAAGTCTTTGGGTCTTTTAATTGTGATGATTTTGGCTCACATTTAACAAAAACTTTAATTTCTCAACAAATTAGAATACTTCATAACACCAATAAAAAAAACTTTTTTAGTGAATTGTTGGCCTTCTGGGAAAGTATGTTCATTTACTGTACATGTACTCAACTTGGTCGGGGCTCCTTTTGCTTTAATTACTGCTTCAATTCGGCGTGGCATGGAGGTGATCAGTTTGCGGCACTGCTGAGGTGGTATGGAAGCCAGGTTTCTTTGACAGTTGCCTTCAGAAGGTGGGTGGGGGGGGGGTTGGGGGGGGGGCTCATCTGCCTTTTTTTTTGTCTCTTGTTTCCCTCATTTTCTCTTGAAATACCCCATAGAGTCTCTGGTTCAAGGTTCTGGTGAGTTTGCTGGCCAGTCAAGCACACCAACACCTTGGTCATTTAACCAATTTTTGGTGCTTTTGACAGTGTGGGCAGGTGCCAAATCCTGCTGGAAATGAAATCAGCATCTTCAAAAAGCTGGTCAGCAGAAGGAAGCATGAAGTGCTCCAAAATTTTTGGTAAACGGGTGCAGTGACGTTGGTTTTTCAAAAAACACAATGGACCAACACCAGCAGATGACATTGCACCCCAAACCATCACAGACGTTTGGAAACTTAACACTGGACTTCAAGAAACTTGGCCTATGAGCTTCTCCACCCTTCCTCCAGACTCGAGGACCTTGGTTTCCAAATGAAATACAAAACTTCCTCTCATCTGAAAAGAGGAATTTGGACCACTGGGCAACAGTCCAGTTCTTCTTCTTCTTCTTCTTAGCCCAGGTAAGACGCCTCTGACTTGTCTGTGGTTCAGGAGTGGCTTAACAACAGGAATACGATAACTGTAGCCAAATTCCTTGACATGTCTGTTTGTGGTGGCTCTTGATGCCTTGACCCCCAGCCTCAGTCCATTCCTTGTGAAGTTCACG